>APFE030764804.1:11376-99770 GCA_000404065.3 Pinus taeda
AATTAATACTAATAATTAGTATTATATTTGAGTAAAGCTTTTATCAAAATTTAAAAAAATATTCAGCTTAAACAAAAAAAAAAAAAAACGCCCTCCTACCCGAGCTAGGCCTCCTTGCGACTTGCATGCAGTGGCTGGCATCGGCCTCCCACCTGCTCACCTTGGAGAGCCCCTTCACGATCCTTATCTTGCAGCTCGGAGCCCCTACGCGCTCCTTTTCTTGCAGATCGGACCTGCGTCCTGATTCCTGCGCCCCTGCATGCAGTGGTTGGCCGATCCATGGATTCTGACGAGATCTGACCCTCCTGCTCCTGGCTTTCGCTTCAATGGAAGGGCTGGGCTCCCCTCAGTCGCTTCCCCCCCCCCTCCCCCTCCGAGATCGCCAGCTGAGGCCTTCTCCCAGCTCCTGGCTGGCCTCCCAAAGAAGAGAACTTCTGATGCAACAAAGTTTGTTAAAAAAATAGATGAAATCCCGGTGATCTCTCTTCCTCCAGAAACCCCGATTCAAGTCGCGCTGTCGTTAGCTGAGCAGGCTCTCATCGACCAGTTTATAGGACTATGGCCATCTCCAAAATCCACTGAGAGTTGGGTCAATAGAAATTGGGCGCTGCTAATCAAAGAAAATGTCACCTCATATTTTCTGGGGAGAGGTTTTTTCCTTTTCGAATTCACATCCAAAGAAAACAAGGAGCTGATCTTCCAAAACAGCCCCTACTTCATGGGTCCTCAGGGATTGTATCTAAACAACTGGACCCCAAACTTTGATCTGACAGTTGATGTGCCCAAAATAGTCCCGGTATGGGTCAGGCTCCCAAATCTCCTAGTTCACTGTTGGAACTGGGACTCACTGAGACATATTGGAAACGCCCTGGGGAAATTCATAGACCGCGCTAACAACAAAGATCAATATGATTCTGTCAGGATCTGCGTTGAAGTGGATTACCGGAGGCCATTACTTTAAAGGTCAGAAGTTGGACGCACCTCCAGAAACTGGACTATGAACAACTGCCCCCCTTCAAATGCCGGAAATGTCATGTCTATGGACATTTCGCCAGAGACTGTCCTTCTAACAATGAAACGGTGCAAGGGAAGGAGAACGGATGGAACCAAGTCAAGAGATCCAAAGTCCACACCAAGAATCAGAAACCGAGAGGCCCTTCCGGCAAAGGGACTCACCAGGCTACTGCTCACCAGATACCTACCAAGACTGCGTCTGAAAACAAATTTGACCCCCTGAGTTCACAAACAGAGGGCACCCAGGAGATCGAGATCCAAAAAGAGACAGATATGGTTCAGGAGACTGAAGTCCACAGATCAGCTCCTCCAGAAAAAGGTACCCCCTCAGCCTCCCCCAAAGGAGCCAACACTGTAGATTCCAACGCCAAGAACCTAGTAGAGGAGGAAGCAGAACTTGAAACTGAAGAATCAGAAGAGGAAGGGGAAATAGGCGAGTCCCAATCCTCAGTAAGAAGATCTACAAGAGGACGGAAAATGGACAAAGAAAAAAGGGAGCAGGAGACCTACATAGAAAAACTTCAGGGTAGCCAACCTACCCTGGAAAAGTCGCTGGCACCAAAGTCAAAGATGTTGAAAAGCCAGATCCAAGGCTCCAAGGGAGCCCATCAGAAACATAAATAATGAAGATCATCTCCTGGAACTATAGAGGCATGGGGAGCAAAGCTAAGGAAGAAGCTATCAGAAATTTAATAAGAACAGAAACCCCAGACATCCTTCTTGTCCAGGAGACAAAGCTGGAAGACACTGTCTTCCTCCATTCAAGTAAGAAAATCTGGTATAAAAGTGAAGCAAGAGTAATTTCTGCCCGGGGAGCCTCGGAAGGAATTGGCATTGTATGGAACAGGAGTAAATTTGCTATTCTTTATGAGGTTAGAAACACCCACTGGCTACTCCTGAAAATGCATAATTTAGTCACCAAGGAAATTTTTTGTCTTTATAATGTCTACTCTCCAACTATTGTGGCGGATAAAAAGAACTATTGGGATTCCATAAGACACCAAGCAGATTTGGTTCACATGGAGAATATCATAATAGCTGGAGATCTCAACCTCACTCTTCATTCTTCCGAAAAAAGGGGAGGCAGTATAGTACGAGATCCAGCAAGGGAATGGGCGGAGGACATCCTTCAAACCCTCTTCCGGTAAGTACTCTTGGTCTAATAAAAGATTAGGCCCGGGCCATATCGCTGCCAGGCTAGATAGATTCTTTATACAAAGCTCCTTTTTGCTGCTAGGACTAGAGCCAAGAATGCACATTCTCCCAAACAACATCTCGGATCATAAGCCCATTAAACTTGAGCTTCTTGCTCATCTAGATCTGGGCCCTATCCCCTTCCGCTTCAGCCCGCTTTGGATTAAAGAACCAGGCTTCATGCAAATTGTCAAGGATAGTTGGAACCAGGCGGTCAATGGCTCGCCATTCTATATATGGGAAGAAAAGCTTAAAAGGGTAAAAGGAGCTCTCAACAGATGGGCAAAAACTCTGGCTAATCCGGCTACAAACAGAAAATCCTTGAAAACTTTGCTGGACACCCATTAAAAGAGCATGGAGAATGTCACTATAACTAAGGAGGGGATTGATCATGAATCTCATTTGCAGCAGCACTATCACAAGGCTTGCCTAGCGGAAGAAGAATACTGGAGAGTGAAGTCCCGCAATCTCTGGCTCAAAGCTGGGGATAGGAACACTGCCTTTTTTCATAAACAATCCCAGGTAAGGAAATGCTTTAATTCTATTTCAGAGATCAAAGTAGAGAAGGTCACTCATAAAGACTTTGATTATATAAAGAAAACAACCTTCTTGCACTTCCAAAGCCTGTACAGCGAGGACAAAGATTCGAATCAAAATTCAGATCTGCTAGATGTGGTGCCTGCTGTAATAACTCAACAAACTAAAGATTCGCTAGAGGCCAAAATCACCAAAGAAGAAGTAGAAAAAGCCCCTTTTGCTATGGATCCAGATAAGGCCTTGGGGCTGGATGGCTTCTCAGCTAGATTCCTCCAAGTCTGTTGGCCGATTATAGAAAAGGACCTGCTCAGAATGGTACATAAATCTTAGAATACCCAGAAGATAGGAGGCAGCACAAATTCTGCCTTCTTAGCGCTTATTCCCAAGGAAAAAGGCACCAATACTTCAGTAGATTTTGCCCGATTTCCCTTTGCAACATTGGCTACAAAATAATTACCAAAATTATAGCAAACAGATTGAAGCCCATTCTCTCCAGAATAATCCCTGAGAACCAAGGAGGCTTCATCCAAGGAAGTCAGATTGTGGACAACTTCTTTCTAGTCCAAGAGGCAATCCATTCAAGTCTTCTTCGAAAAGAGCAAGGTATGGCAATAAAACTCGATTTAGCTAATGCTTTTGATAGAGTAAATCACAGCTTCCTGTTAAAAGTCATGAGCAAATTTGGGTTTGGAGAAAAGTTCATAAAATGGGTCCGGGCCTGCATCTCGGAGCCTTGGATTGCCCCATTAGTGAATGGAAGAGCCACTGACTTCTTCAAAGCTTCAAGAGGACTTAGGCAGGGGTGTCCCCTTTCCCCCTGCTTTTTGTCATTCAAGCTTCCGTCCTTAGTTTCCTGTTAAACAAAAGAATGCAAGAACAAGACATTAATGGATTGTGCATCGCAAGAGGGGCAAAAAAAAAAAATCATGCATTGTTTGCGGACGATATGCTGCTTCTGGCACTTTCCACTCTCTCCTCAGCATCAAAATTCAAAATGGTTTTGGATGATCTCAGCAAGGCTACAGGCAGCACTGTAAATAAGAACAAATGCCATATATACAGCTGGAACATTACCCCGAGGACGTTGTCTGCTATTTCAAGATGCTTGGGCTTTGCAGCCTCTTCCTCCTGGACTTCGTTTAAATACTTGGGATTGCATGTTCACCTCAAAAATCTAACGAGCAAAGACTGGATACCACAATTGGAAAAATTTAAATCAAAAATCCAAGCCTGGGACTACACTTGGTTAAACATTGCTAGAAAGTCAGTTTTGATTAAATCAGTCCTCCACGGTTTGTCATTATTCCAATTCACAAGCCTTCTGGCTCCGGCATCCATCATTAAAAAAATGGAAGAATACATCAGGCGATTTTTCTGGAAGGGAGGAAAAAACAATGAAAATAAAATTCCTCTCATTTGCTGGGACACCATAACAAAAACCGTTGTGGTAGGGGGGTTTAAAGTTCAAAAAACTCTACCATCAGAACATGGCAATGGCAGCAAATATTATGTGGAAAATCACTTCAGCCAATCCGGGATGGGCTCAAGATGTTCTTTGGAAGAAATAATTCAGGGGTCCCCGCACCAGGTGTTTGGAAAACGCCATCCACATCCCAAATTCAACTTTCCTGAAGCTACATGCCAAAGCAGCCCAGCTAATAACTGCGCATTCTTTCTGGACTCCAGGAAACGGCAAACAAGTTAGAATCTGGAGTGATCGAATCATGGATAATGAACCAATCGAGAGCAGAGTCACCCTCAACCCACTGCGCAGCTGGATGGATCTCAACTCAATGCGCACGCTGTGGGACATTTCACAGTGGCAGAATGATTCCTGGGCAGGTTGGATACACTTTGACGGGCCGACGCATCTGGCAAGGGACTGGGACACGCTCCTGGAATGTTTACATGGTCTGGCGCCCATAAACAGGAGACTAAGAGACTAGAAGGGATGGGGCAAGAGCATCACTGGTTATACAGTCGCTCGGGGGTACAATAAACTCAATGAGATTCCTTACGTCCCTCCCGATCCAGCCCCTTGGCGAGGCGTATGGAGCATCCCCTCTTTGCCGAAGATAGACTTCTTTGCCTGGCAGCTTTGCCACACAAAAATTCTCACCTTCGACATTCTTCAGAAAAAAGGATTTTATGGGCCCTCCATCTACCCCCTGTGCAAAGAAAATGCGGAGTCAGCTGTTCATTTGTTCCTTGAGTGTGTCTTCTCCAAGTAGGTTTGGTCCTCTGTCATCCCAAATTCAATCCGCAAGCTCCCAGGCACCATGGCAACCCTCTTTCTACCTGGGCTCTCAATTACCCTGACCCTTCTCCTAAAAACCAGATCATCAGAACAGCGTGGGCAATTCTCCCTAAGGTCACAAGTTAGTAGATTTGGCTGGAGCGCAACAGAAGAACCTTCAGGGATACAAAGCACAACCACAAGATTTTAGAAAATAAAATTAAATGTCAAATTAAGGAGTGCTTGGTGGATATCACAGATGACACTAATCTGAGTGAGTAGGACATCGAGTGGGCATAGAACCTTGGACTTCAATTCCGGCCAGCAATCAAAAACACCCCAATTATCAAAGAATGGCAAATAAGGAAGTCTGAAAATGACATGCAAAGCTGGATCAAAATGCAAGAAAGACACTCCCTCTTCTTCGACGGGGCAGCAAAGAACAACCCGGGCAAAGCGGGAGCAGGAGGAATTTTTCTAAATCCCATAGGAAAAAAAGTTCAATCCTTTGCCTGGGGTCTCGGGTATGCTTCCAGCATTCAAGCAGAGACCTTAGCCCTTCTTCAAGGTCTCCAGAGCCTTAAAGAATTAAACATAAAAGAAGCCAATGTTATAGGAGACTCCCAGATCATCATCAACGCAATGGTTACTAATTCCCCTGTTTCTGATCTCAAGCTAGCAAGAATGATAACCAGAATCAAAGGCTTGGAGAGTTATTTTCAGAACTTAAGATATTATCATGTGCTGAGAATCAACAATAAAGAGGCGGACAGTGAAGCCAATAAAGTTGTCCTCCTTCCTGCTGGAACAAGGGAGAAGAACGGAAAAGAAACTTGGGAACCCATTCCATAAACCGCACGTTGCCATGTTCTATTACTGGTTATTAAATAAATTTGTTTGCATTTTCAAGCGGGGGAAGATAACTGATATGGATTGCATGATCTCTTTAGCAAATAGGAATTTCGCAAGTTTTAGCTGCACTATTTGCAGAAAGCAGCAACAGGGCAATGAGTTTCCCAATGTAATTATCCTATCGGCATTCAGGCCAAGATGAATACAATCAACCCATATCCGTTACTGTTAAAAAAAAAAAAAAAAAAAAAAAAAAATTAAATAAATAAATAAATAAATAATAGACGATATACTCGAATCTCGTCAACAGATGGCTATTGTAGTTATCTTTAGTTGTGTCACCAGAGGATGAGAGGCTACACAAATTCATGTCATTTACACTCGGACCCCATGGATACCTGTATCCATTCTACCAGCGCGGGAGCCAAGATACCAATAGCCATGCGCTGCAATTCTGCATCAGAAAAGCGACGAAGATCTGTGTTGAAACCATGGCGACTTTCCAGAAAGAGGAATTCAAAAAGCAAAGCAAAAATAAGCTCCCAATTGGCGAACCAACCCACTCCAAAGCAACCCCAGAGTAAAACTAAACAGTGCTTGCGATGCAACTGAAACTATCTGGACGAACAGAACGGTCCCCTAGCTTGTTCTTACCACAGTCACATGAACGATAATGTCCTTTTGTCTAGCGTGCGTTGAGACTAGAATTTCTTGTGGGTGCTTGTTATTTGAATTGATAAGAGGATTCAACATGTGATCAACCTTTATGTTGTTTTTTATGCTATTTTTTTTATTTCAAGAGATCACTATAAAGCAATCTATTTTGTGACATCATTATAAAGCTTACATACATGATCAAATCAAAGATTATGTTTACTTGAAAATTGAAAACCCTAAAAATGCACCAAGGCAAATAAAAATGACAAGAACAACAAGTAAATAATATTTTAAATTAATCTCTTTGATGATATCAAGTCGGAGTGAAATTCTCCCTAGCAACTGACTGGCACATAAAAACATGTTAAAAAATCTATCAACCTACATATAACATGTGACAGTAATGATAATTTCATCCATAGCATGTTGGTAATTTACTTCAGATTGCTTACATTAAATTATCCAACAGAAAAACAATTAGTCGATTCTAGTTTTACTTAGTTTATGAAACTGCAATGAGCCGACATAAACAAAAAGAAAAAAAATTAAGGGATAATATTTGCCATTGGCTAATTGTCCATTTTTGTCCCAAAAGATTTCACGATTGAAAGAAAGAATTTGTGTAGATTTCTATGGGATTAAATCATGCTCTCCACGTTGCCAAGGGTCATAACCTACCAGTCGAATTTTAAGAAACATGTTTTCTTACATACGATTCATCCATTATTTAGGTTAGTTTTGAACAAGGATTCTTGAAGTTTGTTAGTTTCTTTGTCAAGGATTCTTGAAATTCGTTAGGTTTCAGCTATAAAATTCAGGAACACAATACACAATTGCTGCAAACAATGACCAAAAAAAAAAAAAAAAACCTCCAACTTTTTTTCAAGTAATTATCATTTTAGATGGGGCTACATATATTGTTATAATTTAATTGTGTAGTCACGTCAACCTGCATGAGTTTGTTTTGTTTTGTTTGTTTGTTTGTTTTTTTTTTTTTTTTTAGGGAACCAGGATTATCTACAACCTACGTGTTTTCGAAACTCTACTCCAATGCTAGCATGATTCCATTTTTGCAAAACATCATTGTTAAGCTCCCTTTACGGCTCCCAACGGCCGTCGTCAAGTACGGAAAACAAACTGCCAGTCATTTCCTTCTTTTGGGAAACCAACTGCAGCCAACTGCAGTCATTTCCTAAAATTACGGAAATCAACTGCAGTTAATTAATTTATTGTTGGGAGCTTCTGGAGTGGTCCATTACTCCCTCTGGAGTTCTCTACCATGATTTGTGGAACACTTGACACATAGCCAACAGAAGCTTGATGGAAGCTTGGCTATATATACTTCTGTTTGGTCCCCAAGCTCACCATCTCAATCCCCTTTAGTTTTACACCATCAAGTTGAGAGAGCAGAGCTTGGAAGTGCCTTCAGATTTTTAGAATTTCGTTCTCTTCTGTTCTCTCGTTTTCGTGCTGCCATGAGCCTATAAATTACAAGTTATTTTCAGGGATCCTGCTGGTGCTTGTACATTTACGGCGACAGGTTCATCCGTTACAGAGGGCCCATTAACGACAAGAAATTATTGGTGTTTGAGTCTTCCCGCAGCATTCAATTACGTGCATTTTTTTTTGTATAGAGCAATTGCCTTCGACCGAAAAATTGACGCCTGCAAACTCATCCGCTGGTGGAGGCTCCCAAAATCCAGAATTATTACTGGTATTTACAATATCAAAGCCTGGAATCGGAGCGTGAGCAAAAGTAACATCAATGGATGGAGGTAAGTTTTTTTAGGCATACAAGCTTTTATTCCGCATTAAGGTTTAGATTTAACATTGTTAAAAATTTTAATTGTTATAGAATAATAGTTTTTATGCTCTCATTTGGTATCAAAGCCTATTTTATCTCTGCCTTGGTGTTATAGACATACTGGCCTACCGCCTGGTTGAATTATCTGCATTTCACATCCTGCTATCCTTCTCCATGGCCGTTTTTTCATTATCTTTTGGTCCTCCAAAGCTACAACAAGCATAAGTTTAATTGCAGTAACAATGTTTTGAAAACATATAAACTAGTAAGTGAAACATCTAAATAACATTTATAGATTTGTGTTATTACTCTAAGAAAGAAATGTAGTTGTGGAAATATGATCGGCGAGAATTTAATTGTTAAAATTGTGATTGAATTTAGATGATTCAACCCAATAATCGTACCTCTGGGTTAATCGTATTTTTGGGTTTTTTGTCATTTTAACTTATTCCTTTCACAAAACATTGTTTTTACTCTGGTTAAGATTTGTTTATAGTCTTATAAGTGAATTTTAAGTGCTTTGTGTGAGTGTTTCCGTTTTCCATATTTTTTTAATTGCTTCATATTAAACTGTGTATACGCCATTTCACGTAGCATGCAATGTGAATTACTTTGTATAGTTTTGTTTATGCAATTTATAATAAATAATGTTTGAGTGATATATATAATTTTTAATTGATTAGAGAATAGCCACAACATCTCTAATTAAATAATATTATATATTAAGTTTGCTTAGGATCACATAAATAATATTTAGACATTAATTGTAATTAATTATACTAAATAATAAATTTTATCCTATGGGAATTTTTATTATATTTATATAATTAATTAGGATAAAATATTCATAACTTACCCACAGGAATTATGAATAAATAGTTTTATTATAAAGTTCAAATCTAAGATAGAATTTATATTGAATTATAATCATAATATACTATTTAGAATTATGAATTAAGTGAATAATTTGATAAACTCTATCATAAAGAATAATTGAATCTGTTTGAATTGGAAATTTAGCCCACAAACAATTTTTATGTCATTAGGTTCAATTTTAAGCTTGATTTACATTGGTAAAACATGAAATTTTATTTAGGCCTCAATTTTAACATAAGCATGTGATCTTTAATTTTATGCAATTGTACAACCTGCAAATTTCTCTTAAATTCGTTGTGATATCCTTGAACTTAAGGGAGATAACTATAAAGTCTGGAAGGAGAGGGTTATCCTTCATTTGGGGTGGATGGACATAGACTATGCTATTATGAAAGATGAACCACATATACTCACTAATACTAGCACTGCAACGTACATCACACTTTATGAACGATGGGAGAGATCTAATTGCCTAAGCATGATGTTCATTAAGACTAAAATTTCAGATGGTATTCGTGGTTCCGTTGATCAGCATGAAAAGGTCCGAGACTTGCTGAAAGCCATCGATGATCAATTCGTCACTTCAAACAACGCACTAGCAAGCACCCTTTTCTCATCCCTAAGGCTCACTAGTGTGAAAGGTGTAGGTGAGCACATCATGCAAATGAGGGACACTATGGCTCAATTGAAGAAACTTGAGGTTGAAAGATCGGAGTCCTCCCTGGTGCACTACATCCTGAACACCCTTCCGCACCAATACGAACCTTTCAAAATCTCATACAACACACATAAGGATAAATGGTCAATTAATGAACTCATGACCATGTCTGTTCAAGAGGAAGAGAGACTGGTGATGGAACTAGGAGAAAGTACAATGCCGACAACGCGTGGAAAGGGAAAATCTCAAGCCAATCGAAAAGGGAAAGGTAAAGTACCTCCCCAAGCTGATATCAAGAAAGATTCCAAGTGTTTCTTCTGTAAAAAGAAGGGACACATGAAGAAGGAATGCGCCAAATTTCAGAAATGGCTTGCAGACAAAGGTAGTTTTATCTATTTTGTTTGTTATGAATCTAATATGGTTAATGTCAATATTAACACATGGTGGATTGATTCTGGATAAACAATTCACATTTTGAATTCCTTGCAGGGTTTGCAAAACCTAAGGAAACCAGTGGGAAGTGAGCAAAGCATCTTATCAGGAAACAAGATGGGCTCGCATGTGGAAGCTATAGGAACATGCTATTTAACTTTAAGTAGTGGCTTTGTTTTAGAATTAGAAAAGACCTTTTATGTTCCAAGTTTTTCTAGAAACTTGATTTCAGTTTCAAGCTTGTACCTTTTGGATATTCCTTTAACTTTTCAGAAAACCCTTAAGTCTATTTTATAAATCTGATTATGTTGGGAATGGTATTTTGTCTAATGGTCTTTACCGCATTAATTTACAAAACAATGTCACTCATGATTCAATGCATGTTCACACTGGCACTAAAAGATGTGTTATTAATGAAGATTTCTCTAAATTATGGCACCAGAGACTAGGTCATATCTCCATAGGAAGAATTAAAAGATTGGTAAATGAAGGGGTACTTAATACTCTGGATTTTACTGATTTTGAGACTTGTGTGGACTGCATAAAGGGAAAGCAGACCAACAAGTTCAAAGAAAGGTGCCAATAGGAGTTCGGACATATTAGGATCATACACTTGATTATATGTAGTCCATGCATGACTCACATGGTCAGAGATACTTCATCTCCTTTATAGATGATTACTCATGATATATGTATCTCTACATGCTTCATAAAAAGAGTGAAGCATTAGATGCCTTTAAGATCTTTAAGGCTGAAGTAGAGAAACAATGTGGCAAGCAAATTAAGATCGTGAGATCAGATAGAGGTGGAGAATATTATGGTAGATACACAGAAGATGGACAAGCACCTGGGCCATTCGCTAAATTTCTTCAAGAGCATGGGATTATTGCCCAATACACCATGCCTGGTTCACCTGATCAGAATGGTGTAGTAGAAAGAAGAAATCGAACATTATTGGACATGGTGTGGAGTATGCTTAGTAGCTCCAATCTTCCTAAATCCTTGTGGACTGGAGCACTTAAGATAGTGGTGTATATATTAAACTGAGTTCCAACCAAGGCTGTTCCTAAAATGCCATTTGAATTATGGAAAGGTTGGAAATCGAGTTTGCGACATATGCGCGTTTAGGGATGCCTGTCTGAAGTGAGAATATATAATCCACAAGAGAAGAAGCTGGACCCAAGGACCATTAGTGGGTATTTCATTGGATATGCTGAAAGGTTTAAAGGTTATATATTTTATTGTCAATCTCATAGCACTAGGATTGTGGAATCAAGAAATGCAAAGTTTCTTGAAAATGACTTGATCAGTGGGAGTGATCAAACCAGGAACATATTTTCTGAGAAGGATCGTTCAGAATCTCAACCTTCCACCTCAAGTGATAGATTGGTCATTGTTCACAGCACCCTCAAGTACAAACTGGTGTTGAACAACCAATTGTTGAAGTTCCACAACCTGTTGATGACATTCCAGTAGATCAGGTAGTTCAAGAGTTGCCAAGAACTTTTGAACAACGAGTTGAACCACATACTTCTTAGGAAGATGATGGTACAATATTAAGAAGATCTACTAGACCAAAGAGATCATCAATTCTTGATGATTATATTGTGTATCTGCAAGAATCTGACTACAACATTGGAGTCAAAAATGATCCCAAGTCCTTTTCACAAGCCATGAGTTGCAAAGAATCAGAATTATGGTACGATGCCATGAAGGAGGAGATGAATTCTATAAAGAGTAACGAAGTTTGGGATCTTGTTGAGTTGCCTAATGGTGCAAAAGCCATTGGATGTAAATGGGTCTTTAAGACAAAGAAAGACTCATTGGGAAACATTGAGAGATACAAGGCAAGACTTGTTGCTAAGGGATTCACTCAGAAAGAAGGAATCGACTACACGAAGACTTTCTCTCCTGTATCTAAGAAAGATTCCTTACGCGTTATTATGGCATTAGTAGCCCATTTTGACTTGGAGTTGCAACAAATGGATGTGAAAATGGCATTTCTCAATGGAGATCTACAGGAGGAGGTTTATATGAAACAACCTGAAGGATTACCCTCTAGTGATGGTGAGCAATTGGTTTGCAAGCTCAAGAAACCCTTATGCGGTTTAAAACAAGCATCCCGCCAATGGTATTTGAAATTCCATAATGTAATTTCTTCTTTCGGTTTTGTAGAAAACATTATGGATCAATGTATATACCTGAAAGTCAATGGGAGTAAAATTTGTTTTCTTGTTTTATATGTGGATGACATTTTTATAGCAACCAATGATAAGGGTTTGCTACATGAGGTGAAATAATTCCTCTCTAAAAATTTTGATATGAAGGATATGGGTGAAGCATCTTATGTCATTGGCATTAAGATCCATAGAGACAGATTTCGAGGCATCTTGGGTCTATCTCAGGAAACCTATATTAATAAAATTTTAGGGAGATTTCGGATGAAGGATTGTTCACCAAGTGTAGCTCCCATTGTGAAGGGTGATAGGTTCAATTTGAACCAATGCCTGAAGAACGACTTTGAAAGGGAATAAATGAAGAACATTCCATATGCTTTTGCTATTGGAAGCCCAACGTATGCTCAGGTCTACACAAGACCTGACATTGCATTTGTTGTGGGAATGTTGGGACGATATCGGAGTGATCCAAGTATATAACATTGGAGAACTGCAAAGAAAGTAATGAGGTACCTTCAAGGAACCAAAAACTACATGCTTATGTATAGACGAACGGACAATTTGGAAGTAATTGGCTACTCAGATTCTGACTTTACTGGATGTGTTGATTCACGCAAATCAACATCAGGATACATTTTTATGATGGCCGATGGAGCTGTATCATGGAGGAGTGCCAAGCAGACCTTGATTGCCACTTCCACTATGGAAGTTGAGTTCGTCTCCTGTTTTGAGGCTACTTTACATGGTGTATGGCTTAAGAGTTTCATTTTTGGGCTTAGAATTATGGATTCTATCTCTAAGCCATTGAGAATATATTGTGACAATTTAGCTGCTGTCTTTATGGCTAAAAACAACAAAAGTGGGAGTCGAAATAAACACATCGACATTAAGTATTTAGCTATAAGGGAACATGTTAAAGAAAAGAAAGCGGTCATTGAACGCATCAGCACTGAGTTGATGATGCTGATCCTTTGACTAAGGGCATGCCACCATTTAAATTCAAGGATCATGTAATGAATATGGGAATTGGTTCCATTATGTAGTTTCTCATTGTATGGACAATGTTATTTTAATGAAATTCTTAATTATTATGATGTTTTTCTCATATTTATGTGCACCTTAATTTGGTTTGAGAGAATCCATCTGTGTAGGACCAAGAATAAACATAGGGTTTATTCATTAAGAAATTGTTGCCACATAAATTTTAATAGAAATAAATACATATTAATGCATGGACGATAATACTCGTCATTAGAGGACTTATCGCATGATTCATGTATCTATTACTTAATACAGATTATTAATGGGTTTTAAGATGAGACATTAAGATTGGAAGTATGGACCAAGTGGGAGAATGTTAAGCTCCCTTTACGGCTCCCAACGACCACTGTCAATTATGGAAAACAAACTGCTAGTCATTTCCTTCTTTTGGGAAACCAACTGCAGCCAACTGTAGTTGTTTCCTAAAAGTACGGAAATCAACGCAGTTAATTAATTTCTTGCTAGGAGCTTCTGGAGTGGTCCATTACTCCCTCTGGAGTTCTCTACCATGATCTGTGGAACACTTGACACATAGCCAGCAGAAGCTTGATGGAGGCTTGGCTATATATACTTTTGTTTGGTCCCCAAGCTCACCATCTCAATCCCCTTCAGTTTTACACCATCAAGTTGAGAGAGCAGATCTTGGAAGTGCCTTCAGATTTTTAGAATTATGTTCTCTTCCGTTCTCTCGTTTTTGTGCTGCCATGAGCCTATAAATTACAAGTTATTTTCAGGGATCCTGCTAGTGCTTGTACGTTTACGACGACGAGTTCATCTATTATAGAGGGCCCATTAACGACAAGAACTTATTGGTGTTTGAGTCTTCCTGCAACATTCGATTACGTGCATTTTTTTTTTGTATAGAGCAATTGCCTCGACCAAAAAATTGGCCCCTGCAAACTCATCTGCTGATGGATGCTCCCAGAATCCAGAATTATTATTGGTATTTACAATATCAAAGCCTGGAATCGGAGCATGAGCAAAAGTAACATCAATAGCTGGAGGTAAGTTTTTCTAGGCATAAAAGTTTATTCCGCATTAAGGTTCAAATTTAACATTGTTAAAATTTTCGATAGTTATAGAATAATCGTTATTATGCTCTCAATCATGACAAATGTACCTATCCTTAGCATGCCTTATGGAAACTAAATTGTACATTTGGTGGCCATGTAAAGTAGGTGCTATTGATTCATGGCAAAGACACATCTCACATCATTCAAATTCGAAGTAACTGCATCTTTTCAACGTCTTTCCTAAACCACCCCCAAACTCATGGCAATTTCTTTTGCCAAGAATGTAAACAATTAACAACTGTGGAAAACTCCAATGGCTAGGATTGTGTGAGCTCGGGTAGCTATTTCTTTGCATTTTAGAGGTCACGACGATGAAGTTGTCTTGCAATGGGTTTTAATGGAAGTTGTACATCCAAATCAGTCCTACATGTTACATTACAAAAAATATTATTTCCCCTGATTCTTCTTAGTGAGGTTATTTAATACACAGTCTGGATGCTTTTAGTGCATAACTGGAAAACGACAGTGTAGTTTCAATTTGTACATGCAACGACCATCAATTTTGTATATAAATATCCACTGTTGTCTTTGGGAATGTGAAAATGGGATGCCAAAGATTCATGGTTATGATTAGATGGGCATTTCTAGAATCAAGAACTCCTTGTTTCTATTATCGGGTTTGATTTTCAGAGTATTGTAAGCTTAACAATGTATTTGCAATGCCAATGCCAATGGCTATTAGGAGTTCACTTTTGTATTCAACATGGTTTGTGTCGATGGTGCTCCTCATTTCATATTCCCAACAATTACAGTCATCTGAGATTCAAACTCCACTGAGAATTCAAAAGCTTCTGGAGTTTCCTATGGCATTGGATGGTGTGAGCAATACAACAGACGTTTGTGGGCTTCCTCCTTCTCCATCTCTTACAGTTGTCTTCCATGAAAACACCGTAACCGAGCTGCTTCTTGTTGGCGAAAAATCTTCTCCTCTTGCTAATGCTGCATTTTTTGCTTCATACCAGACCTTATCACCAGCCTTCTCAATAGATTCTTTGTGCATCACACTCACTAAGCTCTATAGTCTCAGATCTCTGTCCTTACTCTCCCTAGGTAGATGGGGTCCTCTTTTAAGCAAGCTAGACCGCTTATCATCTTTGGAGATGCTAAATATAA
The DNA here is from genome assembly GCA_000404065.3 of Pinus taeda. Taxonomy (NCBI): domain Eukaryota; kingdom Viridiplantae; phylum Streptophyta; class Pinopsida; order Pinales; family Pinaceae; genus Pinus; species Pinus taeda. The sequence goes on from APFE030764804.1 coordinate 27,041, forward strand.
GCTCAAATTTCATATATGGAAGCATCCCATACGAGCTCTCTCGTTTGAGAAAACTTCAGAGATTCATACTGGATGATAACACGTTGAATGGAAACGTTCTAGACTCGTTCAGTGCTCTTTCAGACCTAGAATTATTGAGCTTGAAGGACAACAGGCTAAGTGGGCATTTGCCTCCTTCACTCATAGCGTGCAGGCACTCAGAGTCCTAGTTCTATCAGGTAACGATCTCTCTGGTGATTTGCCTGATCTGAGCATCATGCTAAATCTCCAAGTATTAATTTTAGAAGGAAACAAGCTTGGACCCAACTTCCCAATTCTAGGGTTGGTTTAGGTGTCCTTAAATTCCAGCGAAAACCACCTAAGGCTCAAACGAGATTGGTATAAAGACACCAGGGCTTGGTTAAACCATTAGGAGATCGACGAGAATGTTGCATTGCAAAACATTAATAATATAAAAAATATTGTTACTTCTAAGTTCAAAGAAAAATTGTGGTGTGAGAAAGATTTAACAACGAAAAGAAAATTAAGATATTGTAAGGAGGTCATCAACCCCATCCTAGAAGATCAAAAGTATCTCTCTGTTTTAACTAACTCAAAGAAAAAAATTAATATAGCTAAGATTAGAATGAACTCTCATGAGCTCCATAGTGAAACGGGTCGTTGGGCAGTTCCTAAAACACCATGGATGGAAAGGTTCTGCGATCTTTGTGAGAATACGAACATCGAGGATGAAAATCACTTCCTCTCAGAGCGCCCCGTGTAAAACCACATTAGATTTCAGTTTCAAAATCTTTGTTGCAATATTAACTTTCTTAGCCTTTTGAGCATAGGAATAAAATCTTAAATCAAACTAAATAATTCGTTTTTTATGTTCGATAGACCAAAATTTAGTCTCAGTGAACCTTAGCCACCATCATCATCATCGAAAATTAAATAAATTAAATTCAATAATTAATGTAGAAATTAAATTAATTTAATAATGGTAAATAATAATTTATTTTGAATTCTAATGTACAGTTTCTTTACAAATTTCTGGTCAACATGAATTTAATTGACGGTTCCGGCCGGGATAATAATGTTTATTTTATTTTAAATTTGTTATTTTATCTTGGCTATTAACCCTATAGCATATTTTGGATATATTTCATTTTATTAATATATCGATACGAACGAAGACGAGCAGGTTGTGATTCATCAATGCAGCGTTGGGGTTATGAGCCAGGAGTGTAATCGAGAGGCAACTGATAATTTCCTATTGGCGAACTCAATTCTGTAACAGCAAATTGAAAAAGGAATTAGAGATTCAACGCCCCAGGGATGTACCAAACACCGAACAGTCCATCTCTATGGCTCTCGCAGCGTCCAGACGCTGCTTCACAGATGACAATAACATCAACGGTCAATTATCCATCGAACGGCCCTGAACGACCGCAGTTGAAGAAACCTAACCTGCAAAATCCTCCTCCTACTCCTCAGAATAATACTGGCCTTGCTGTACGCACAAGGAGGAGAAGAAGAATCCCATCTTCTCTGAGGATCTATCAGCCCAAGCTCTTAAACCGTGAGGAGACCGATGTGATCTCTTACAGCAGGAAAATAGATAGCCTCTGCAAGAAGGGCCAGACTGCTGAAGCAATGGAGATATTCCGGGAGATGGAGGAGAAGGGCTTGGCTCCGGACTCATTCACATACAATATTCTCATCAATGGCCTCTGCAAAGACGCTCAGCTGGAGTTGGGTGTAAGCCTTATGGACAAAATGCAGGCCAGGGGCTTTTCTCCCACAGTGGTCACTTACACAACTCTCATCCATGGCTTCTGCATCGCAGGCCGGGTGGATGCTGCCATGGATATCTTGGACGAGATGGAGCGCAGAGGAATAACCCCCAATACGGTCACATTCACGGCCCTCATCCAGGGGCTCTGTGACTGCGGGGAGGTGGAAAGGGCCGTACAGGTCCTGAATGAGATGAAGCTTAGGGGCAACGAGTGCAGCCCCAATGTGGTGACATACACTCAGCTCATCCATGGGCTCTGCAAGAAAGGGCTTTTTAAGATGGGCATCGAATTCCTGGACGAGATGATTATCAGTGGCTGCTTTCCCAACAATGCTACTTACACGGCTCTCGTTCATGGGCTATGTCAACAGGGCAATTTTTTTGAAGCTGCTGTTCTTGTGAACGAGATGGTGGCCATAGGCTGCGAGCTCGATGTTGTCATCTACAATTCTCTCATTGATGGGCTCTGTAAGATGGGGGAGCTCGATTTTGCCAGAGAAATGCAGGTTCTCATGGTTGAGAAGGGGGTGGGCCCTGATGTTTTTACCTATACCAGTTTGATTCAGGGGCTCTGTGATGCGGGTCTACTGGACCAAGCTTTGGGGTTGATGGAGGAGATGAAGGCTAAAGGAATTGCGCCCAATAGCGTGACTTATACTACTCTGATTAATGGCTTCACCCAGGCAGACAGGACTGACCATGCATTGCAGCTGGTCCATGAAATGAAGAATAATGGTCTTATGCCAGCTGGGGACATCTATAAAATATTGTTCAAGAGTCTTTACACTTAATTCATTCGCTTCAAGTGGGCAATATCAGGATTTTGGTTCTGTTTCTTGATGTTCTCCGCTGCGAGCAGTTATTTTGGGTAAAATTTAATAATTATCTGGTAAGTGTGAATCTCTTAGCATTTTCTGTAATTTCAAAATGTTTCATAAATATTTGTGGATATATTTGTAAATATTTGTTTCAAGGCTCAGAATTTTATTTTCTATTTATAGACAAATTTGGCACTTCTTCATACAAAACAATTTGATCCAGTAAAATTTTAGGTCTAGCAATTTTGTTATGATCCTATAAAATTTAAGGCTGACAGATGTTTTGAATTGGGGATTTTTTTTGAAAAAAAGTTTATTTTTCAGTTTTGTTTTGTTTTGCAATGACGAATTTTAAGATACATGTTGGTAAGGGATTAATCTATAACTGATTCACTTGTATGATACTAGAGAATGCAATTGTATAAAATCAGGCCCTTCCTATTAACAAAGTATGAGAGATTGTCTAAGTTTTCTAGTGACTGGCATAGATCCATTGTTTTTTTTTAACAATAACGGTTATGGATTTTTGATATCAAAGAAGACAGGTTGAGGAGGGTGGGGAGGCGGATATGGGCTGTGACTATAGCTGTACAGTCCATTAGAAAAATGGGGCTAGCCATAGTGGTGCAACGTTTTGCCTTGAGTAACATTGGTTTTGGCCCTGGGGCATGCAAGCTTTCCTTCTTGACTGCCTTTGCCTGATAGTCCGAAGACTTTTAAACTATCTGACCAGTTGCTTGCAAAGCAAGATACATTGGAAGAACATACCTAAGCATCTTTTGGAGAACTGAGGGTGCAGCCTAATTTGGCCAGCAAGGATTGGGATCCCAGAGTGTTGTTTCTATCTGCATCTCTTTCTGGCAGTTTTTGCTTGTACTGTTGACCTCTAGTGAACATATGCGAGATGAATGAAGGGCAGGGCTTCCAGTGAAGGATTCCCGCATAAAGAGTTCTCTTGGTCACCTCTTCTTCCCCTTTTCTGATTGCAGCCTCTTCTGAGGGGGGCTTCTTTTGCTGATTCATTAACCTTTGGACCTTGCTGTTCCATATATAGTGTGATATCCTCCTCTTCCTCTTCCAGTGCTTCAAACAAAGTTGCCTTCTAAACATTCTCAAACTCTTCTTTATTACTTGGATCTATAACCTTGAAGCAATTTCCCGTCGGAGCTGAGGCTTTGATTTGAGATGGATGAAGCGAGGGCTGCCCTCTCTTTTACCTATTTCATTGTTTGCATGGGCTGCTCTACTTTAGTGGGAAGCACTAGATCCTACTAGGCTTGAGGAGGCTGCCTTTCTTGCAATGCTTGGCAAAGTGGCCATATTCATGGCACCAGTTGCACTTGAACGATCATTACTCATAGCTCAATTCCTGAAGATGGCATCAATTGTCTAAGTTCAGCTGGATAGCCCCATGTAGACCATTTTCCATATCCACCTCAATGTATATGCAGGTGCATGCTTACGAAAATTAAAATGCCTCTGGAGCCACTTTAACAATATACTTGCTACTATTGTTTCCAATTAGTTGAAAGGTTGTATCATCTGAGAGTATGAGCGGCAGATCTGGAAGATGAACACGATCTTCTTCTAGGTTGAACTCTAACATCCAATGATTCAGATATAGCCGTGAAGAGCCTAGAAAGTAGGGACCACTTCTGAAGATGAGGTTATTGGCTTCCTTCAGCTGAAACAAGAAAGCCATATACCCTCATTTGCAAAGAAAATGTTAGATTTTCTGGACCATGGTAACATATTATATATTCAAAGAATCTCCTAAAACCCTCGGTAACTTTAAGCTTTACATACTATCAAAATTGCTATATTCAAATGATAGAAACTGAAAAACAAAATATATAACAAAATACCCACAGGGCTATCCCAAATCACATCTTTGTCTATTATGGCAAAAAACAAAATAACAAAGCGGAAGACAAATCTTACTTCCTTTCTCTGAATTGAAGTAAGACTAACTACTTAAACTCTACCATAAGCTCTCTTATATTATGCAAGGTCATATGAGGTTTACAATAGAAACAAATCCAACCATTAGATCATTTCCCAATCCTTGATCTCTTTCTGGTTTTGGGATTAGCATTGCCATCTTGGATGAAGGAACTATCATTAAGTGAGCACTTCAATAAGAAGAATAACCTCCTTGGGACTTGTGCCCTCTCCCTAGAACTATGTTTCCCTCACATGCTTTATCTAAAGCTAGACAAAAACAACTTGAAACCAAACTTTCTTAAGTCTGAAAATCATTTGAAGTTGGTCATCATATAGTTTGTCATCTATTTTGTCACATTCTTAGTGGGGGAAAGGGGATTATTGGCTTGTAGGGCTCCTTTCAAGGGCAGGTCCCTCTTTGGTGAATTGGGATCCACAAATTTTCAAAGCTTGTTTGAGACCTTAAACAATTGCTTTTGGGGTCAAAACTTTGCAATTAAAGTTTCAACCTCTCAACACTCTTCTACACATTGAGAGCTTTCCAATGGTGCAAAAAGACACCTCAAATGATGTTTGTATGAAAAAGTTATGATTCCCTAATGTTGACTTATCCTATTGATCACCATGACAATAAGTGGATGCGTTGTCATTTCAGATTACTCACACATGTGGAGCTAGTCACTTGTGAACTTTCAAGAAGATTCTAGACGGTTTATAACTTAAATCTAATTAGGAGTTAAGGTATACAAAAACCCTAACCCTAACCCTAGATGACTATCAACTATGTTAAATATTGGGCTGCTAGGAAAGAAGGGGTTTCCATTCTTATTGTTTTGAGTGTTATTCCATAGTAGAGCAAAGCATTGTGAGTACAAGCCACATTGTCCATGGCAACTCAATAGTGAGTGCACTTTCTTTGTACTTGCATTTCATAATTGAGAAGAAAAAGCAATGCATAGGTCTCACCTTCTAGCTTGGTTGTTTGGATATTGTGTTTTCCTAGGGTACACCTTGTGTTGATTATGCGGATGATGTGTTATCTGCTTACCTTCTTTCCTTTTAGTTTTAGTTTAATTCATTGTTTTGTGCATTAAGATAATTGTTTATCAATCCAACTATAACTACAAATAAAGAGAGCTACTCTTTTCAAATAGAGTCTAGCTCCATCTTCTTTTATTGTAAATTAATAATTGTTCCCCTAGATATACTAATCTTTCCAAGCACAATGATAAAATAATATTGGAGTCTTCTAGATCCATGTTTTTCTCAAAGGAAAACTAGATAATAATAATATCTTATAACCAAACAAGTCAAGCAATGATAAGACAATGAGGTGGTTATGCCATGTGTATCCTTCCAAGGTGGATTCCTCCAAAGATAGTCTCAAAATGGGCAAATCTTTGCGTGTAAGGAATCATCCCCCATGTGCATACATTAATTTCACTCTTCCCAAATAACCAAAATATTCAAGCAAGAAAGGTAGGGTGTTCCTCAAATAGTTAGTCAAAATGTAGTGAGAATTTTAATGCAATAGAGTTGTAACCATCATAACTCACTCATTTTTTGTCAGAATTTCTATTTGACCACAATTTGGAATTGCCGTGGCCACATTGCATCTAATGGCATTGATTTGGTAGAAATTTGGTACTTTGGCAAAAGATAATTGCTCTTGAAGCTAGGACGTCATTATAATATGCAATGAAATCCCATATCTAGGGTTTGGAATCTCCTAGATCTTTTCCAATATGAAACCTCCTCATCAATGGCATGGAAAAGAGTGCAATGATCAAGAAAACCCTTCAGTAGTGGATATGTGCCTCTAAGATGAGACATCCTTCTCCAACCATGAATAAATGTGCAACAAAGCTTCTAAAGTGGGACATCCTCAACAATAAGTATACTTATGAGTGCAAGCAACCTCCTCAAGGTGGGCATCTTCTCAAAATAGGGTATGAACCATGTCAACATTCCGAAGATAACAAGTGTGAGATCTCTAGGTGAAACGTCCCCTCAATAAGGCATGGAAGAGTGTGCAAAGTGTGAGATCTCTAGGTGAAACGTCCCCTCAAATCAAGTTCAAAGTAAGTGGATCCATGAAACAAATCATCAAGTGGAATGCCATTGATGCTCAACTAACTCTGTGAAGAGTGGGGTAACCCTTTACCAATCCAATATAATGACACGATGCTTTAACATGTGTACATGACATTCCTGTAGAAATGGCACATATGAACAATAATGCATGAAACAATGTGCAATATGACCTCATAAGGTATGAAAAATGTATGAAAAAAAGACAAGGTATGAAAAAATGTATGAAAAAAGACAAGGTATATGTCAAGAATTCTATGCCATGATGATGCCAACCAAACGAAGCTACTGATATAGTGTCCCTTTAGCCCAAAAGTGCTAGGTGCTTCCATCATGAGAGTCTTATATCCTCGTATACCATAAAGGAAGGCTAGAACATCACATGACCAAGTGCAATGCTATCTCTTGATGAAAAGCAAGTATACCAAACAAAACACCATCAAGACATTTGTCATCATATCATCCATCAACTATTAACTGGGGCATGGAAATCATCAATTGGATTCGCAACCCCTAGGCCATCCAAAGTTCCATCAACCTATAAACTTGCGTTTTTGATGAAAACCATTGGAGTAGTGAAAATGTCACTAATGTAGCCCTCACTAAACAGGGGGTAACACTAGCGATATTAAATTTGAATCTAAAACAAAAACCAAAACACTGCATAATAAGAGATTGTAGAATATTATAAGATTTGTTGTGATGAACTATTTCAATGAATATTCAGGACAATTTACAAATCAAATTGGTATGAGAACATCTTTCTTTGGGGTTTTGTGGGAAGTTGTAGAATACAAGAATTAGCGTAAGAAAGAAGTCTTGAAAGCCTAGCCATGGTAGATGAGCACAGTAACAATCAATGAGTTGAAGGAACGATTTTCAAAGCTAGAAGCACAAGTCACTAACATCTCTCGCAACATGGCCATTCTGATGGTAACTCTAGAGAACAAGTTTAAATGTTTTAGGGAGTTTGGTAGCTCTAATTGAGAAGTTGGATTTGATGGGACATCTGGAGATAATGAAGACCCAAAAGTCAAAAAAAGGGCTAGAGACAGAGAGACCAAGTTCCAGTGCCATCACTTCTTCAAAACCTTTGTTTATAGTGGAAGAAAAAGTGGATATCAATCCCTACCAAGGTGAGATTGATGCTATTAAATTGAATCAATGTTTAAAGATTTCATTTGCCTGACTAAAGTTAGACGACCATGTGTAAACTTGGTGGGAAAGTCACATGGAGACACTTAGGCTAAAGGGTGATTCAACATTAACAAAGTGGGAGTTGTTTAAAACCCTCATTAAGTTTATCTCTACCTAATTGGGTATAAAGAGAACTAGTGGATATGTTGGCATAACTTCTAGTAGAAGTTAGGGCAAGGTGTGCAAGAGTACATTATCAAGTTCAAAATAAATGACCCTTATGTTGGATATATCTCCTAAAAACTCAGTTGTTGTCTTCAAGTTCTAGAAGGTCTAGACTCTATACAATTATTTAAGGAATTACATGATGCTCTTTAAACCCAGGACAGTTGATGAGACTTTTGTACAAGCACAATATTTGAAGAATATGGGTAAGAATTATTGAAATATGTAACTAGGCTCGGTCTTCATAATGACATATGTAATCATGATTTCAGATATTTGATGTAATGAGAAAAATAAATTTATTATTGTGGATCTTGAAGGGAAATTTATTTTTAGGTCAAGCTCCCATTGTGAGCTCCTAGGGCTTGTCATTGAGTCTACAAGTCATTGTCATGTATGAAAAACTCATTTGGGGCATGCTACATATTTTATTTGAGTCAAAGATAGAGTCAAAAGACCCTCTAAGGCCTTGTCTAAGTACTACAAGCAAGACAACCTTCAAAAAGGAGAAGTCAACCTCTCTAGAAGGACATGTTGGCCTATTAGGGTTGCCAAGGAAGACTATATATAGAAGTATTCAACCTCATTCCAAAGGACATCGATTAAGCACTCAAGAACAAGCAAGAAGAGCGAAAAAGGGAAGATAAGAAGCCTATTGACTAGTGAAGAAAAGTGTGAAGGAAAACCAAGAAGTTTAGGAGTATTTTGGGCCTCCTACACCTCACACATACGAAGAAAATTAGGGTTTCAATTTGTTGCAAAAAAGTCGAGTTACAGTACTAGCAATAGAGTTAAGTATTGGTGCCAAGAAGGATTGTTTTAAGACCGAGTTCACTAGGAAGAAGAAGAAGACCCAATGAAGAGGAAAGAAGGAAGATCTCCCCATTTCCTCTCTCACGTGTGGCCTAGGATTTCTGAAGCTTGCGTCGAAAAGTTGCAGATAAGCCGAAGTTTCTGTAAGGAAGGTCGAAGGTGCAGTCAAAGTGTTGAAGGGCCAAAATTGAAGACAAGGAAGAAGTAGTCATTGTTGACATTGACAAAAGAGGCAAGGTTGACTTGGTCTTGCATGAGTTCTTGGTCAAGTGTCTAGGTCTTGGAATTCGTCAATTGAAGACTCTATAAGAAGAATTTGTGTGGCTTTTCCTCTCAGTTTGGAGAGGTTTTGGCCCTGGCTGATCGCCTATATCTTGTGTCCTTTTGTCTCATTGTTCATTATGTTTTGATAGCTGTTTGATGAAAGAACAACAACTAATCAAGCTAAAAGAAGAATCTAATTAAGATAAGTAAAAAGACATCACAAGCAATTGTCAAGAAAAAGGAATCACATACAGTGGTTGCCCCTAGATTTATCAATATGGTATCAAAGCTAAGGTAACAAGTCAAGAAAGGGCAACTTAAGGAAGGACACTCAAGGACCAAAGCACAATCAAGGGAATCAATCTTCAAGAAGGAACACTCATCTTAAAGGCTCTACAAGCACATGGATTACATCATCATCTTGAAGAAAGTCACTACTTCAAGGAAGGATTCTACATTGGAAATATTCTTGGGAACCTCGCTCAATCATCACCTTGAAGAAGAAGACCTCAAAAGACCCCACCTCTACTCAAATAAAGGTGAGCCACAATTGAAGCATCTTAAAGTCTACTCATCCAAGGAAATCAAGAAGAAAGATATTGCCATCATCATCAAGGATTCAAGTTGATCTCCCTTTCCTTGGGTCAAGGATCACTTTTCAAGGAAGACATCTTCATCAAGAAGAAATCTTCTACTATCAATATTATTAAATTCAAGAAGGCAACAGGTTAAAGATATTGTCATCAAGGAGTATCTTCACAAGTAAGTATCCTTTTGTCCACATCTGAATCTATCAAAATGTCTTTTTGCAAGGAAAGCAACAAGTTGGTTGGGTCATCAAACTATCTTGCATGGAAGAAGAGGACAATTTTGATCCTCATAGAAAATGAAGTCATGGAACATGTTAAGGGTTCAATCAATAAACCTCCAAAGGGACAAGCTCAAGCTCTTGCAAAGTACATGAAAGGGGAAGTAAGGGCTCAAAGGATTCCCAATAGAATCCATCAAAGATTCTCTCATACCCTATGTATCAAAGTTGTAAACATCAAAAGAAATATATGACAAGCTAGTAAGTACTGCTAGAGAAGTGATATCATGAAGACAAGAACTCTACAAGATGAAGATATCAAAAGAAGAATGAATAGTCTCATATTTTATGAGGGTGTCAGAAATAAGCGACCAAGAGTTGGAAGAAATAATGTTTGACAAAGAAATGACCACCATAGTGCTCAATGCACTACCAGAGGAATGGGACAACTTTACATCAAGCATCTGTGGAAAGGAAAGAAGGAAGCTACCCCATTCAATGCATTTTGGTCATTGTGTAAAATTGAAGAAACTAGGCTGAAGGCAACAAGCAATGTAGGATCAAATGAGCAAGCACAAGCATTTGCTGCCATGGCTAAGAGGAGAGGAAAGTCTGGTCCTCACAAAAAGAAGAAGAAGGATATGTCAAAAATCCAATGTGATGGTTGTTAGGAATATGGGCACTACAAGAGAGATTATCCTAAATTCAAGAAAGACAACAACAAAAGAAGAAGGGAAGAAGCCCATATCACTGAAGAAGTGGAAGAAGCTGAGAAGAAGAAGCCAAAGAAGGAGGAAGTGAGAGATCTCTAGTATGATTGAGATAACTTCCTCGGTTCTTTTTAGTTTTTGTAAAGTATAGCTATCATGATAGGAGACATTAGAAGCATGATAAGATGCATCATGTTAGGAGATGGCATCATAAAAGCATACGATTAAAGCAAGAGCTCATGACATCATCATAAGAAGCTTGAAATATAGTTGAACCAAAAGTCTATAACAGTCATCATTAAAGGGAAGTAGCTCTTGGTAACCTCATTAGAAGCATAAGTAGTTCTTATGGGTAGAAGAGAGTCATCTAGTGTAAAGCTCATCATACATCATATGAAAGGAGCATTTTCAGGATGAGGATGATCAAGATCCTCTGTTAGAATCTTCATTAGAAGGTTCACCTATTGGAAGAAGTAAGTGTTGAAGGGCTGAAATTGAAGACAAGGAAGAAGTAGCCATTGTTGACATTGACAAAAGAGGCAAGGTTGACTTGGTTTTGGAGGAGTTCTTGGTCAAGGGTCTAGGCCTTAGAATTTGTCAATTGAAGATTCTATAAGAAGAATTTGTGTGGGTTTTCCTCTCAGTTTGGAGAGCTTTTGGCCTTGGCTGATTGCCTATACCTTGTGTCCTCTGTCTCATTGTTATTTATGTTATTTGTCTCATTGTTCTTTATGTTTTGATAACTGTTTGATGAAAGAACACAATACTAATCAAGCTAAAAGAAGAATCTAATTAAGATAAGTAAAAAGACATCACAAGCAGTTGTCAAGAAAAGAGAAATTACCTATAGTTGCAACCCCTAGATGTCTCAACAAGAATAAAGGACATCCAAGTGGTTCCAAGCAAAAAGACCACCAATATGCTTCTAAGGAGCGGACAAAGAAGTGGAAAGGAAAGGATAAGAAGATAACAACAACAACGCGTTGGTGCAAGGATCCAAACAACCACTATAATGATTATAACATAGATAGTCACATCAAAGATACATGTTGGAAGCTACATCTAAGAGTTGAATCTAAAGAACCACAAGAAGGATGCCAAGAAGAAAAACATGCTAGTCATGGATTCAAGTAACTAGGTAGAGAGTAGATGAGATGTAGATGGAAAGATTGCATGCACTACATTGCAAAAAGAAGTGAACTTATATAACCTTGATCCCAAGCAAGAGAAGGAGATGACCCAACTATTCCATATTAATCTAGGTCAAGAAGACAAAGATGGATGCCCTATTTTATTTCGATCCACATGCCAACCTCATTGTAAAAATCTCAGGCGTAAGCTTGGATTTGAAGTTCATGACCATCCTCATTGATATTCATTTGGATGATTAAATAAGGATGCAAAGCTCAGGGTCACTAAAAATCAAATTTGATATAAGTGCAAACTATGTTGACGAAGTGGAGTTAGACATAGTATTACTTGATGTGCGTTGTGCAGTCTCTCATGAGGGATGCAATCCTTATGAGAGAAAACTAGTATTGCTTGATCAAGAATGGGAAGTCTTTCATCATCAATGCACACAAACGTAAATTCAAGTTCTCTTTAATAAGTGCTAACCAAGTTTTCAATTGGGTCTAGCTTAAGTGGTTGGGAGGAACGATTGTTATCCTCCCCACCTTGATTCTTTTTGCACTAGTGACATGGTCATAATACATATGGCCTTGAGCTTGAAAAGGATACCATCCTCAAAATGAAGTTCCTGGGGCTTTCCCAAGATTTATATTCCTAAAAAAAAGTGCTAGTTAAGCCAACATATTGATAAGTTCAAGTAGGAAGCTTGTATTTCTTTTCTTAGGAGAGAATTGGCCACGAGATGAATCAATAAAGGTAAAGGCATCATTGGAGGGATGTGGTGATGATTAGAAATGTCAATTGGAGGAGCTTTTGCAAGCATATAAGAAAGTGTTCTAGGAGCCTAAAGGGTTACCACCTAAGAGGGTCCTCAAGAATCCATACTTTATGCCTAGGATTGATGACTTGTTAGATTAGTTGTAGAAACCATGTACTTCATTGAATTGAATCTCAAATTAGGGTACCACTAGGTATGAGTTAAAGAAGACGACACCTAGAAGACCACCTTTAGATGATACAAAGTCTATATGAATGGTTAATAATGTTTTTTGGTTTATGTAATGTAATAGCAACATCTATGCATTTGATGAATGATGTATTGTGTTCCTTTCTAGATTAATTTCTAATAGTGTGCTTATATGATATATTGGTTTATAACTCTACCTAGGAAAAGCATATCTCACATCCCATGTAAGTGTTAAAGACCTTGAAGAAGCATAAATAACTGGTAAACCTTAAGAATTGTGAATTTGCTCAACAATCATTAGTGTATGTGGGCTATGTGGTTGGTGGAGGGGAACTCAAGGTGGATCTTGTGAAGATGGATGCCATCATCTATTGGCCAACTCCTACTGTTGTCATTGAATTTAGAAGCTTTGTGGGGGCTACATAGTACCTAGGAAAGTTTTTAGCATCCTTTTTGAATGTGGTTGCCCACTCTAGGCCATAAAAACTAACGATAAGAGTTTCTAGTGAGGAAACAATAAATATAAAACTTTTGATGTGTTGAAGTGAATGATTAGTCAAACACTAGCTCTTGCATTTCTTAAGTTGCAAAATCCTTTCGAACTGGAGACAAATGCAAGTGGATATGCTGTGGTAGTGATCTTGATGTAGGGAGGTAAGTTAGTATGACATCCTTCTGAAATATGTCGTGGAAAAATGCTACATATGATAACAAACTTTATGCTTTGGTTCAAGTTGCTAAGAAATGGGAGCACTATTTCATGGGCAAGGAAACCATCATCAACACTAATCACTAGTCCCTGTAGTATTTGCAAGCCTATAGAGTAAGCTTTGACAAACTAGACACTACAAGTGGATGGGGTTTTCATAGCAATTTCATGTAAGCATCAAATATAAAAAAGACAACACTAACAAGTTGGCATAAATGCTTTCAAGGCCACCTATATCCAAGATCATTTACCCATGATATAGACAAAGAGGCATACATAGAAAATGAGGACTTTAGAAAGGTGTTTCAACAACTACAAGGCCATAGTTGTGTAGAGTATACATTGCTCTACAAGCTAGACAAGCTTATTAGAGAGGCTCACACCTCCAAAATTGCATGGCATTTTGGTGTCGAGAAGATAGTTTCCAACTTATGGAGGTATGTGTATTAGGCTAGAATGCAAGATGTGGCTGAATTTATTAGAGGATGCGTACTTTGTTGTGCCAACAAGCCCGATAATATTAAAAAAAGGTTTATACCATCCTTTTCCTATAAATAAGAGGCCATGGGAGTGAATCTCCAAGGATTTCATGGGTGGTTTTCCAACAACAATGAAGGGACATGACTATCTTTTTGTGGTAGTTGATAGGGTTAGCAAGATGTTCATTCTCATGCTGTGTAAAAAGACCGTTAAGGGACAAGATGCAATGAACATGTTTTTTGAAAAGGTTTGGGTGCAGTTGGGGATACCAAGTAGCATCATCTTAGATAGAGATACCAGATTTCTTAGTTTTTCTTTAGGCTACACTTTGGGAGAAAATGGACACCAAGTTGAAGAGTTTTATAACTTTTCATTCACAGATAGATGGGTACACGAATGTAGTAAACACGAAATTGGTTCAACTTTTGAGGGGTTATAATTAGAAGCATTGATGGCCCTAGGAAGAAAACTTGATTTAAATTCAACAATCTTATAATAGAGTAGTTTACACTTCTACTAGTCTACTTTTGTAACTTGCTTTGGGTATTTGCCACCTTCTCCCTTGGATGTTGTATCCAAACAGCAAGGAGTAGTGAGGGAAGACACCACAAGAGAAGCATTGAAAGTTTAAAATTTCATTGATAAGATCATATCGATCCATTTGAAAGTATAGCGAACATTGAAGAAGTCACAAGGAATGTACAAGGCCCAACATGATTAGCACAAGATTGAGAAAACATTCAAGGTGGGAGACAAAGTTTGGTTGCATCTAAACAAAAAAAGGCTACAAGGTCTTGGTAAGAAGATCAAGGCTCTACAATATGGCCCTTTTGAAGTGTTGGAGAAGGTGGGTGATAATGCCTACAAAGTTAATCTACCCTCATATATGTGCATTTACGTAGTAGTGAATGTGGAAGATCTAAAATTCTATGAGCCTTCCATGTTGGACTAGGAAACAAATGAACAAATCTTACCCACCATAGAGGACTTAGCACCAGAAACTCAGGTAGAGCTAGGAGAAGATAAAGTTTTGTAGAAGAAATCCACAACAACCAAGTTTTGGCAAGTTGGGTTGAAACCATAGTTTTGAAAACTGGATAGGTCCACCTAATAAACTGGGTTTCAAACCGGAACTGGTCAAACTAGGACTGGGCAGATCTCAATGAATCGATTTAAAAAAAATACATGAAATAATCAATTTTTAATGAAAATAAACTATTTTTAAGATTTAAAACCACGATTCCAAACCAATAGAGACAAAATATGCAAAGTTTGCTCATCTATATACTATGTAAAGGTGAATATATCAAAATGGCATCGAGTGCAATACATATCATCAAAAAAATACGTAAGCAATGAGGCTCTAAACATCCTATAAAGTCTGAAAACAATGCTACAAACTATGGGGCCATTGGCCTTCTGCAAAGCTACAAGTCTATTGGTACATGATCATTCCTCATCATGATCAAATTCATCACCACTACTAGACACAAGATCACCAACAAGAGCTACATAAACATCATCTGGATCAGAGTTTGAGGATGCCTCAACCTCATCTGCAACCTCAGTAGTAGCAATGCCACCAATAACAATAGAAGTGGACCTATTGGAAGCACGAGTTGGTCCAGCTGCACGACTAGTGCCTTCCATTGGTTGTTTTCCTTTGCTTGATTTAGCTACTAATTCTGGTTCCGATGGTGCTGTCGCTACCAAATCTACTTCATCCCCCCCTAACGCCATGTCAATATCAAAATCAACATCAAACTCAGGATTATAAGATATTTAAATAGGATATTTAGGTTATAAGTATACATCTTTATTAATAAATTTATGAAATATTATTATGATAACACTATTATATTAATCCTTTCAAAACTCTAATAATAATTCTATACCTTGAAATCAATCTAGGATAATATGCTAGTTTAACCCTTAATTAAACTGCTTAATTAATTAAAAAAAAAATTAAAATAAATAAAATTTTTTAATACTCTTTCTAACCCCTTAAAATTTTCTATAATATCTATCAATAACTACTAATTTAAAAATGATTTTATTTATTTTTTAATATAATAAAATAAGTCCCTTTATCTTTAATATATATATATATATATATATATTATTATATATATATATATAACTAACTATGTATATTCCATTACTCTATTAATAACTTTTTAATAACTATAATTTAAATTATTTTATTATTTTATGATATTTTATTTATAATTAATTTTTTTTAATATATAAAATAAATCCCTTTATCTTTTATATATATATAACTAACTATATTAATAACTTTTTAACTAACTATTAATTTAAATTATTTAATTAATTTTATGATATTACATTAACTCTATTTAATAACTTTCTAACTAACTATTAATTTAAATTAATTAATTTATTTTATGATATATTCGTTTTTAGTCCCTTTAACCTCGATTTTAATAAGAATATAACTAACTAACAATTTGATATTTATTTGAATTAACTTAATTATTAAAATATAGGTCATGCCCTTAATCCTGTCCAACTAATCGTCCCCTGGTCAAATTTAGCCGTTAGTCAATATAGTCGTTGGATGTTCTGCTCTGACTATTTAATATGCAAAGCTAGATCTAATTCTTCAACTTGTCTTGACGATGAACCACACTGGTTGGTTCGAAACGCGTCGACAAATGAAATTTCATGTGATTTACGCCGAAGAATCTCTCATAAAATCTTAAGTCTCCTCCACCGATTCTGATGTTGGATCAATATTGTCCAACACAATGGGATCTAGATCAGGCCTTCTGTTCACCATTTGGTTGCGCCTTAGTCGAAGGTTGTATTGCACGAAGACAAGATCATTTAACTGTTTTTGTTCCAAACGGTTTCTCTTCTTCGTGTGTATGTGCTAAAAAACAGACCAATTGTGCTCACAACCTGAAGCACTACAAGTTTGGTTGCGGACTCTAACTACAAACTTTTACAATTGAGGACATTGGCTACCAAATGATTCCCACCAATTTGCTGCAAAGAAAAAGACATTAATTAGTAACTTGTTCATTTCATTACTTATTTACAAGTATTTGCAAACAATTTGAATTGTAAATTTGTAAACTATTGAACTTTTAAAGAAAAACAAATTGGAATTGCTTCCCTGGTTGATCCACATCTCTTGCCATCTTTGCCAATTTTTTGCCAAAGGTACCTGCTGCCTTACTAAAAAGAGTAAGTTGTTTATGTGTTTTCAACTGGTCTGCATGGTTAGGGACCATGCGCTCCTAGCAGTCATATAATCCATCTCTGACCTCCCCAACCTGCAGATCTCCTAGCCGAGCTTTATAATGATACTTTGGGTTCAAAAAATACTCAATTGCATGTATAGGACGATGGAGTTGATTGTTCCATTTGTTATCAATGATCTCCCATATTCGCCCATATTTAGCTAACTTATCCTTGTAAGTTTCCCTTATTTGCCCCTTTGCCTGATCCATAACCTCATAAATGTAGCCCATGGCCAATTTTTCCCCATCCACCATCCGTAGCACCTTAACAAGGGGCTCAGTAATTTTCACAAGCTCTGCAGACCTTTTCCAAAAATAATTATCAAAAACTTTCTTTTTGGCGTCTTTGCCATCTTGTCTATGAGCCCACCGAGATGAAGTCCAATCATTAGAAGAAAACATTTTTTGCAAGTTTTTTTGTTGAGAATTGAGACATTGCAATGCGAGGAAGTGAGTTGCAAATCTCGTAATTGCAGGCCTAACAAGCTCTTTGCCCCTAATGTTTTTCTTCATTAGGCTCAATATCCATGAGTGGTTGTAGATGTATTTTGTAATGCGCTTGGCATACCCTACAATTTTTTTTACCCACTCCACTTTGCTTATGTCCTCAAGCATGAGGTCTATGCAATGTGCAACACATGGAGTCCAAAATATGGTTTTATATTTGGACTCAAGCATCTTTCCAGCAAGAACATAGCTTGAGGCATTATCTGTGATAACCTGCACAACATTTTGCTCCCCCACTCCCTGAATAATCTCATCCTTCACCTTATTAGATGCATCAACTGATCTCACAAACATGGTTTCTTGAGGTCAAGAAACAAAGAAATTAATGAAAGTGCAGTTCTTTTCGTCGGTCCATCCATCTGACATGATTGAACGACCTGTTTTGAGCCATGACTCTTTATACTCAACCAAATACTCATCAATGGAAGAAATCTCTTTTTGCAAAAGAGCCCCCCTCAAGTCGTGCATAGTAGGGCCTTTGAAGCCCTTTCCTATAGCTATAACAAAGTCCCATGTAGCTTGGTAATAAGGTGAGCGAGCAACATTAAATGGGATATCTGCATCATACCACAATCTAGCAATGTATTGGAAAGAAGATTCTTTGCATTGTTTTTACAATGTTCATCCAAAGTGGGTTGATGACTTGGCTAGGAGGAAGCGGGATTAGCAGAGGCAGTGGTGGCAAAGGATGAGAAATAACTCTGGATGTTCAACCTCTTTGTTTCTTTAGATTGTTGTCCTTGATGATAAGAGACCCAAGAGCAGGAGGAACATAGTGAAAGGGGTCATTGGTGGAAAGGATAGAAGAGGAGTCTTGAATCTCAAAATCATCATACCCACTCTCTTTCATGGCTTGTAAAATTTCCTTCTTCCTTGCAATTTCTTCTTGGATAGCCTTCTCCCTAGACTTATTCTCCTCAAACTTTTCAAACATGGCAAGGTATTTTGCCCTAACAGAACCTATCACTTCCTTTGGTGCATCACATGGCTTTACTTGGCCTCTTATCCCAGCCAAGTGTTGTTTCAACTTGAAAATACTCCCCCCTGTTAGAAAATCGGAAAGGCATAAATATTTTCTCTAGATGATAATTACTTGTGATATCTTTGAATTGTTATTATCTTTCTTATGTTCCTTTTTATCTTAGTTCATTAAGCAATTACCAAAACCAAACACAAAGATTAGGGACACCAGATATAGGCACTCAACTAGGGCTAAAACCCCTATATAGGGGAAACCCATTCAAGAATTTTTTCTTTAGTAATTCAAAATGAAATGGACCAAGACCCTAGACCAAAAAACCTTCCTCCTCCAGCAAGTCTGCCTTTCTAGATGATTTAGTAGTCTCTTCTTATCCAACAACTTCAGCCCAGCAACAATCCAGAAATTTAACTTCCCAACTACAAAAATTTGACCCCCCAATAGCAGAATTTCGGCCTCCAGCAGCGAAATTTTGCCCTCCCAGCCCCTCTAGCAACTGCACAGCTTCACACATGTGGGAAAAAGAGAGAGAATTTCAAATCTATATGCTTGAGAAAGGCCTCCTCCTTTGCTATCCTTCTTCTTCTTCCTCTTCCTTGAAATTCACAATTTTTCTTGCCCCAAAAGTTGTAGGTCGAACTTGTTGTGAGTGAATGACAAATGAGGTCGAGTTGCTGCCTTTATATAGTGATTTTGCTACCCAATTTAGGCCGACTTGGTGGAGGAAGCCTAATTGCCCTATTTTATAACAAAATAAATTTCTTCTTTGACAAATAAATCCCAAGAAGGGTTCTTTACATTATGACATGAACAAGGACACTTGACATAAACCCTAGAATCCTGCAATGGAGGCTTTGAACTAAAAACAATTGACCTAAGCATGAAACCCATGCTTTAATAAGTCAATTTCTTTAATAATAAAATTTATTTTTCTTTCCTTTTGATAAATGAATTACACTATGACTCAAATGCAATTATGAAGACTGACACTAGTTACATTCTTGAACACTTCCTCTTAACTAGGGAGGTATTCATAATTACAACTATATAGAGGTACATGGAAGATCTCCAAAATGAACTACGAAGAGTTCTAGCACACTCAGTGATGTGGGCTAGAAACCTGACTAGGGTATTGTATCCAGGTGGGACTAAGATGGACTCAAGCTTTCATCCAGTCTAGGTACCATTAGGCTTACTTGCTAACAATCAACAGAGGGATCTAGGTGTGTATCCAAGGTCAAAGCTCTATGACCAACGCCACCCTCCCTCTTCGGGATCTAGACATCAACATATAGGTTGACCATATGTCCTCCCAAGCATCCACCATTAGATGCTTCAACTCTCCCTATCAAACTAGATATATCCATTTGTCCAAGCATGCTTCCAGAGCGTTCAAACCTTTTTATGGAGAGATTTACTTGTACAAACACAAACCTTAATCAACAATAAACTTTCAAATATACATACAAGTAAACACAAACCTTCAGGGTCCTCAATCATTCAAACGCTGCTTTTATCAAGTTATACATATGCAATTTGTCAAAAGCTTTCTTCTCCTTTCAATTCTTTAGCAACGCCAAATATATTGCAGATTTATTCATTCTCTGATTTCTTTGACAAGGTATCCATCATAATATGCCCTCCCTCTCAATTTGGGAGATGTACTCTCTTCTTCTAACCATGCTTCCTCTTAACTTAGGGAGATCAACAATTTCTTTTTTTATAACATCATAGAAGCTTCAATCTTTCATGACTTTATCAAGGTCATCTTGATCATCGTCATTCTTATAGCTTCTTTTCATCATGCTCATAAACATCTTCAATCGTGAACATCTTCAATATCTTGAAGATCATACACCTGCAAAACTTTAATAACAAGTACAATAAAGTACAACTATATGGAAGCATGAAGTTAACTAAATCATATTACTATAATGGAAGCATTCAAACATTCAAACTTTAGACACCAAATACCTAAGCTTAGGTTTATAATTAATAAGAGACATACTAAACTTCAATTTCTATCTAGGGTTTTTGTCACAAATCCCTAGCCTTTATCATCGAGACACAAGGCCTTAGAGATATCGACAACTTAATTAAATAACAATCCAATCATAGTACTATACATTTAGGGCTACAATATTACTCTCAGAATTGTATGACAAACTTTACTATGGTTTGTTGCAAACCCTAGATTTTATCATCAAAGCAAATTCATAATTGAAAACAATATCATTATCTCCTAGAATATCAATTTCTATGAGGGTTTTGTTACAAACCCTAGATTTCACAAATCAAAACATGAGTATTAACAATTAAGTTAGCATACTCAAATATATCTAGGATTTCACACTCGCATCTCATAACAACATCTACTATGTGAACCCAAGATACAAATATTAATATATCAAAGTTAGATGTACAACAATTTTAGATAGATGAATAAACCCTGATTTACCAAACCCTAAGGGTCTAGGGTTATAGTACACAACTTAGACATTACCAACAAACCCTAAAGAACTAGGGTTTCTATTATAACAATACCAAAACCTAAACATCAAAAGAATAGAAATTCTAGGTTTCATCAACAACCCTAAGTAGACTAGAGTTTCATAATCAATATTGACTTACCCTTAGGCTAGGGTTTTACAATGAACCTTTTTAGGGTTCCACAAGAATGATAATATAATGAGGGTAGGTTCAATCTAATGATTAACCACCCTAATAAGAATCTTTGTGATTCAAAACTCTAGACATAGCGATGTTAGTAATGTAAAGCGAATTTTAAAAGAGAATGAACATATCTTTTACATTAGGAGAACTTTATAACAAAGCTTATATTCTAAGACATACCTTTAGTTGTTTCTCAACAAACCTTATAGGAGTCAGGACATCAATACTTGAAGGGCTTCTTTTGAACTTGAACTTCTTCCATGCTTCAAGTCTATCCTTTGAAGTCTTCTTCATAGCCTTTGAATATTCAGTAAGCTTTCCTAACTAGGGAAATTATAAAGGAAAATGTTATTAGTATATAATACAAAAAAATCTTGATATGAGAGGGAAATCAAACATAAAAGAGGAAACAAGAAACAAGATACTTATCTTTTGGTAAAATGGTGAAGGCTCCCTCTTAATCCATTCTTTGAGGGATACCTACAACTTATCAAAAATGTTCTAACAAGACATGTTAGACCTACAAATTCTAGAAATCAAAACGTAGAAGAAAACAATTCAAAAAGTAAAAGACTAAGAGGGTTATGTGAGAGAGAGAGGACTTAGTAGTATAAGTCCTTGACTTCTGATTCTTTGATCTTGTTCTTCTTAGGTGGATCTTCATCAACAACATTCACATGTTCCCTTTCTCTCTTCTTATTTCTTGGATTCTCTAGATAATGGATTTTGTAGAGACCCATTTTGTGACAATTGTAACATTCAATTTTGGATAGTCCATTTTCTTGTTTGGTCCTTTGAACTTCTTGAAGTTCCCTTCTTCTCATGATGAGAAAAATAGGCATTTGAGGTGTTTTCTTCTTCAACCTCCTTATTGTTTACTAACAATATTCTGGCTTCTTCTTGACTACATGCATTCCACACTTGTTCAAATGTTGGAGTATCCTTCCAGTTGTTAAGTCTTCATGCAAAGGCACTCCAAAATTTTGGGTAGTCCTAGAAGGGCGGTAATTACGAACTCCTTTTCTAGGACAACTTCATCTATTGCTCGGAGTTCATCTTTGATTCTAGATATCCTTATAAAATATGATGAGACAATATCGTCATTCGTCATCTTAACAGTTCTTAGTTCATTCTTGAGGCTTGCTATTTGACCAATGTTCTTGATTGTGAATATCTTGGAGAGAGCCTCATACATTTCTTGGGCGAAATTTATGTTGGATATGTATGGAATTAGGTTATTTTTAACTCCATCCACCATAAGGTTCATAGCCAAGATTTCAATTTCTCTAAATTTTGCTTTTTCTACTTCACTTGATTCACCTGTAGGCTTCGTGATTTTTCCTTGAATGAGATCCAAAACTTTGTTCTTTTCGAGAATGAAGTCTATTCTCTTTTTCTAGGCCCTGTAGTTGGAGGCCCCTTCTAATTTGTTTTCTCCCTTCATTGAGTTTAACATAGTTATTGTAGATAGTAGGCCTTTCATTATATATGATCCCCTTGAATTTTCCTTGATCTCTTTATCCTCAATAGATCTTTAAATTGCCTTTTTCTTCCTTCTTCACCTTAGCTCTGATACCATGTCAGAAAATTGGAAAGGCAGAAAGATTTTCTCTAGTTGATAATTACTTGTGATATCTTTGAATTCTTATTATCTTTCTTATGTTCCTTTTTATCTTAGTTCATCAAGCAATTACCAAAACCAAAACACAAATATCAAGAACACCAGATATAGGCACTCAGCTATGGCTAAAACCCCTATATAGGGGAAAAACTAGTCAAGAACTCTTCTTTCAGTAATTCAAAATGAGATGGACGAAGACCCTAGACCAACAAACCTTCCTCCTCCACCAAGTCATCCTTTCAAGCTGATTTAGAAGTCTCTTCTTATCCAACAACTTCAATCCAACTAACAGTCCATAAATTCGACTTCCCAGCTACAAAATTTCGACCCCCAATAGTAGAATTTCGACTTCCAACAGTAGAATTTCAGCCTCCCAGCGATTGCAACATTTCGGCCCCTCCAGCAATTGCACAACTTCACACATGTGGGAAAAAGAGAGAATTTTGACTTTTTATGCTTGAGAGAGACCTCCTTCTCCTTCGCTATCCTTCTTCTTTTTCTTCCTTGAAATTCACAGTTTTTCTTGCCCCAGAAGTTGCAGATCGAACTTGTTGTGAGTGAATGACAAATGAGGTCGAGTTGTCGCCTTTATATAGTGATTTTGCTACCTAGTTTAGGCTGACTTATCCAGTTTGAGGCCGACTTGGTGGAGTCGTCCTAATTGACCTATTTTATAATAAAATAAGTTTCTTCTTTGACAAATAAATCCCAAGAAGGGTTCTTTACATTATGACATGAACACAAACACTTGACATAAACCGTAGAAGCCTACAATGGAGGCTTTGACCTAAACACAATTGACCCAAGCATGAAACCCATGCTTTAATAGGTCAATTTCTTTAATTATAATTTTTTTCCTTTCCTTTTGATAAATGAATTCCATTATGACTCGTACAATTATGAAGATCAACACTAGTTACATTCACACCACCTCCAATAGATTTTTTGCAAAATTTGCATATCATTTTTCCATCAATCACATCACAATGAGCCCATGCACTGTCCTTGGCTTTTGGAGGCATGGTGGCTAGAAATATTTGAAATTTGCACTTATTAAAAAATTGCAGCCAAGAAAAATGGAAAACCTAAGATAAAATTGGGAAAAAATGGGCATATTTAGCCTACAAAATTTGATTGCAAAGAATTAGAGATTTGATAACAATGTAGCATATAACACATAAAAAGGGTAAATCCATGGACAACAGTGAAATAAGTTTTTTTTTTCAAGTGAAAATCCTTACCTAGAAATGCAAACTAGCTTCCTTAACCTCCTCTTGAAGATGCCAAGTCTATTAACAACTCCAAACTATCTTCAAAATAGCTCCAAGTCCAACTCCAAGCCTCCAAGATGACTACTCCAACAAAAATTCAACACTCTCCAAGCTCTTAATGAAACTCACAAAAGCTCCAAATGAGATGTGTGAGACAAATGAGAGGGGAGACCTCCTCTTATTGGCTTGGAGGGGGTGTTTTTGGAGGGAAACAACCTGTAGTTTCCCTCCAAACCACCTAAGAAGCCGCAAAACAGCCTCCCGGTGGGTCCGTGGCTAACGTGGTAATGAATCGGCCGGTTTACCCATAAACCAGACGGTTCCATCATAAATCGGCTGGTTAGGCCGGATTTTTGTGGAAAAAAGGAGAAATTTGCCCTCTAACCTAGTTTTTTGCCCGGTCCGGCTAGGTTTGCTAGTGAACCAACTCGTTCGACCAGTTTCCAGTGCAGATTGACCAGTTTCACTGGTTTCCGGTTCGTACCGATTGGTTTTTAAAACTATGGTTGAAACAACAAGGCCAAATGGTACTCTAAGGAGAAGGTAGAGGGAAAATTTCTTCACTTCCTTCAATAAAATCTTTTTGGGACCAAGAGCTTCCCTAAATGGTGAGGCATGATCCAAAATGAATCATTGCATAATTTCTCATCTATTTTGGTACTTTCTAGGTGCAAAAAATGGGGTTATTATTTTGTAGGGTCCATTTCAAGGCAGGTACCTCTTTGGTGATTTGGGGTCTTGAAACTTTTATAACCTTTTTTTACTTCCCAATGCCTCGACACTATTCTCCACAACAAGAGCTTTCCAACAACGTGAAGATCACCTAAATTAGAGTTCATATGAGAAAGTTATGCTTCTCGCAAGTTGACCTATCTTGTTGACCACCATGATACCAAGTGAATGCCATTTTAGCTAACATTACTCACACATGTGGAGGTAGTAACATGTGGATGTTAAAATTTGGGTACCAGAGGACAAATGGTTCCCTAAGGCTTTGATCTTTGGCCTAGGGAAAAGTGTTCAAATTTATTTGTACTTTTCTCCTAAAGTGACTCTATAAGTGGTAAAGTCAATTTAATTTAAAAGTGACTTTATAAGTGGTAAAGTTACATTCTAATTTAAAAGTGACTTTATAAGTGGTAAAGTTACATTCTAATTTAAAGGTGACTTTATTAAATTCAATGAAGTATTAGAAAGTGAAAGAGTGACTATGGAAATAAAAGGGTAAGTGGGTCTTTATTTAAGTGGGTGAGTTAAAAAATAGAAAGTGAGAATTAAATGCACATTTATTCTCATCCTTAGATCTGAATGAATCTCAGCCATTAGATCTTAGGGTAACCCAAAAGGTCATTTAGAGAATAAAAGGAGAAGAGAAGAGGAAAAGATCATTCATTCTTTCATGAGCATTTGAGAGAAAGAAAAGAGAGAGTAAGAAGAAAATTTCTTAGTAGTGAGGAAGTGAAGGAGAGCAACAAGAAGACATTTTAGCAAATTTGGGCAGCAACGTTTATTGGCACGTATCCCAAGGAAAAACTGTACAACAGGAGAAAGGCACAGCAATCGAGGAAGTGGGACAACAAATTTTGGGCACATTTTTCAAGGTTGACCGTACATAATTTAAAACTGTTTTATTGCTGGAAAATTTCTGTTTTGGATGTTTGCTGATTGGCATGATTTTTGGGGTGGAGTTAAAGCACGAAAATCGAGATAAGTTGTAATTTGTGGTTGTTGGAATTTTTACTGTGTATTTCAATTTCTCTGTAAAAGCATTTTCAGAAATAAAGAAGAGCTCTCAAACTGGTTTTCCCCAAGACTTGTAGGGGGGTTTTCCAGGGTCACATTGATGAAAAATAGCTGTGTTATTTTCTGTGTGGTTGTCATAATTTTGCTGTGTTTTATTTCTACAATTTCAGCAGTTGTGAAATCACTAAAATTTTGTGTTTTCAGAAAATATTGTCATTTCCAGATTTTAGAATTTTTATCATGCTTGGATTTAAAATTAAATGAATGGAGTGATAAGGAAAACTGATAACCAGAGTGAGGGTTATTTCTTCATGGTATCAGAGCTTGGTTGGCTGAAAAGTGTAGTTTGGGACAACAAAGTGAAAATTACAGCAAGCTGATTTTTACACAGAAAACATAAACCTTTACCATAGATTTGAAAATTTTAGTTTGGTAGGACAGTGAATCATGTCTTTGGGTTTGGGAGTGGAAGACAGGTTGGATGGGCAGAACAACTATAGTGCATGGAAGGAGAGAATCCAGAGCATCTTTGAGGAAGCAAAAGTCTGGGGCATTATGGTAAATACCACACAGTTACCAGTAGTACTACCTCTTGACCCTGTACAGTAGACAGGGTTTAACAAAAAGAATGCTAAGGCAAAAAGATTGATTCTGGAAGGAATCAAAGACCATGTCATTCCTCATGTGAGAGGAAAGACTTATGCACATGAGATGTGGACAGCCTTGACTAGTGTTTACTAGAGTTCAAATGAAAACAAAAAAATGGTCCTAAAGGAGAAACTGAAGGCCATTAAAATGGCTAACATTGATAGTGCTACAACATACTTCACAAAGATCACTTCAGTGAGAGATGAGTTGGCAGTCGTAAGTGAGATCATTGCACCCATTGAGTTGGTGAGAATTGCTTTGAATGGTCTTCCCAAGACTTGGGAAAATTTTGTGGATGGCATTGTTGCACGGGAGAACCTTCCCGATTAGGAGAGGTTGTGGGATGATTACATTCAGAATGAGATTAGAAAAAACCATCTTAGCTTCCATCCCATAGTAGCTGCTAATGAAACCAAAGATCTAATAGTAGTGTACCTGGTAGTAAGAGCAAAGGTTTCTTCATAGCCTATTCCTTCTTTTTGAGAAAAACCCTTATAATCTACACAATTGTTTCTAGAAGAAAATTGTTAGCAACACGATTTAACAATTTTTAGGATTTCAAAATTATTAGGATTGCAACAGTTTAATTCGATTCTATGATATATGAGGGTATGTGATTGGCATTTAATCAAGAGCACCAAGCCATCTATGTCGCCATATATTGGTAGTCTTGATTGTTAAACTCTTTTGTCATGGCATTAGCAAACAATGTACCCTTCACTCCAATGCAATTCATTGATTAGGCATGTTAAGCTTTTTCTACTATATTTTGAAGCTTGGTTTAGGTAGCTTCATCAATATTGGGTGGTGTTGATTGTTGTCCACAAAGGATTCAGATAGAGGAAAATGTTAAATTGAGACTGAGATTGAGCGTGGGACTTTGCTTTATTTGATGTGTTAAGGCTTGCTTTCCTTGTTTCTTGGCTTGGGAATGGTCCATACATGCTTTGTTGAGTTGTTTGTACACTTGTTTCACTTGTAGAAGGTACCATGTTGCCACATTTGACCTTGTGGCTGCCCCAAAGAGAAGTTGGCCCCTCCTAAGGGTATAAAATCGGCTAGAAAAGGCATTTTGAGGAGGGTATTTTGGATGCTTTGACTTGGAGTTGACTTGACATACCATGGAGAGTGCAATTGGCCTCTTTTGTGCCTTGTAGAATGAAAATCATTGGCTCATGGAGTATGAAATCTTTGTGAATTTCGAAATTGCCATGCAAAATTAGGACCATGGCCAGGCAGGCGTGAATACATAAAATAAACAATTCATGTGGGGAATAAAAAGTAGGTGAGCACAGATAATGAAATGGGTGTTTTCACCCTTATAATGTGATCATCATTAGAGGGCCCAATAATAATAAGTGTTCCTGTAAGCCATGTGTCCTAATAAATAAATCCACCATCACTACCTACAAAGCTTACCTAGAACATAAGAATTCCCATCAAGGAACTCCCCACACACCATGATTTGGATTGGATCACTATAAATTTGATCATCCATCGTGATGTTTTCAAAGTGGAAAAATTGAAAAAATCAACTTACTCGAGCGATTTTATCGATGAAACCCGGTTTGGAGAATTGGAGTCTGGAACCTTTTGGGGCCAGTTTGAGTCCTTAAACGACATTTTTTGGGCGTTAAACGTTTCCACTTAATTGTTGACCCTGTGATGTTCTACACATTCAGACATTTCCAACTATGCAGGAAATATGTTATTTGGAGTTCAAATGTAAAAATTATGCCTCTCGAAAGTTCGCATATTGTGTTTGACCACCATGATTTGAGAGGATGCCATGTCAGGCCTCGTTATTCATGGAAAAGGGACTAGCCATGTGAAGACCATGAAGAAGACTCTAGAAGGGTCAAATTGGTAACCCTAGTTCAGAGTTGAAGGAGTCAAACTTAACCCCTAGTTGGCTATTAGTTATGTTATAACTGGGCCACTAGGAGGAAAAAGGGGTTCCATTTATTCAAGTGCATTTTATTCCCTAGTAGAGTATAGTAGCTGAGAGTGGATAGAGAGAGATAGCAGAATAGAGGGCGGTAGGTGTTTTGTAGCAAGCCACGGGCCATAGGTCTCAAGTAACTCCATAAAGATGATCTTATCTTTTGTATTTGCATCATATCCATTCCAGACAAAAGAGAGCACAACAACATCACCTTCTAGTTGGGGTTTTTCCTATAAGAGTTTCCAAAAGCATAATCTTGGTGTTCATTGTGGTTTGCGAGTAATTGTATTTACTGTTGGAAATGTAACTAGTGTCGGTCTTCACAACACACCATTGATATATTCTTCATTATTATTTTATTCAGTCAAAGCATGTTCTTCATGCTTATAGAGTCAATTGAGTAAAAAAGAGTCAAAAACAAATTATTTTGAGTAAAAAATTATGTACTTGAATCAAGTCCCATTTGGACTATTGAAAGAAGAAAAAAAATGACTTTTTGTCTTGAGTCAAAAAGTCAAGTTGTCAACCACAAGACCAAGTTGGCCCACCTTGGACAAGTTGGCCCTAGGGTCAACTATTCGACCCTCCTGAACATGTATATACAGAAGTGAACTTGACCACTTTGGAGATCATTCACTCATTTATCATCACATTGATTTTTGTGCCAAAGAAGAAGAAGAAGAGAACCAAAGTCAAAGAAGAGAGAGGAAGGTCAAAGGAGAGAGAGAAGATGATTTTTTTGCCCTAGTTCAACTCACACCTGTGAATTTTTCTGAGGTACTGCAGGCCCAAAATTTCAGAGGGCCGAAATTTCAGGAGTTGACCATATTTCAGAGATTTGACCAACATTGACTTTGACTAGATTGGAGGAGGGTTGACTTGGATATTTGTGGCAATTTTTGGTCATGTTCTTGGGTCTTGGATATCTCATTTTGATCTGATTCTATAAGAGAAGGATTGCTTGGGTTTTCCCCCTTCTGGTGTTTTGCCCTTAGCTTGGATTCTAATCTCCCGTGTTCTTCGTCTCTCTGTGATTTTTTTTGTTTTGAACATTTGTATTCACAAGTAATTATCAAGAAGAGGACTCAAGCTTAAATCTACACTATACTTAACATTCACTTAATCTTTTTTTTTTGCATATTATCTATTGCATGCATAAAAAACAACAAACAAAACAATAATAACAAATTTGGAATCTAAGGAATTAATCCTTCATAGTATAGATTTTAGTTTATTTTCATAGATCTATTGCGATGAATTGTCTAATGGAATATCCACGAAAGTTTATAGATCATATTAGTATTAGAGCAAGTTTCTTTGGTTATTTCGTGGAAAGCTGTAGGGGATCTAGGAAATGGCTTGAGCAAGAAGTTGTAAAACCCTAAACATAGTTGATGAATATGTTTGTAATAACCCTTGAGATCCAAAAAGGAGTGATTCTTGAGGTTGAAAGTGTAGGTTGTTAATATCGACCACAATATGAACCTCCTTATGATAGCTCTAGGTTTGGAATTGGAGAAGACAGAGGTTCCAACTTAGAGGTCAAATCAAAGGAAAATTGGGGGATCAGGGATATGAACCCAAAAAAGAGCAACTGAGTTTGATTTCCGTGAACCATTCATAATCCCTCTTCAAGATGGAAGCAAAGGTGGACATCGAGTTGTATCAAGGTAAGATTGATGCTTTGAATTTAAATCGTTGGTTGCAGTAGTTAGGTTTATTTGTGTTCACCACATAGATGAGGAACAAAATATTTCATTTCCTCGTTTGAAATTAGAGGGTCATGCCTTGACCTAGTGGGGAAGCCACATGAAAACTGTTAGGTTGGAGGGGGATCCTCTAGTAACTAAGTGGGAGGATTTTAAAACCCTCATAAAGTCCCAATTCTACCCTATCGACTTTGTAGAAGACGAGTGGATTGAGTGACATTACTTTAGGTAGAGACAGGGACAAAGTGTACAAGAATACAACACAAAGTTCCAAATGATGGCATTAATGATGGGTATTTATCCCAAGAACCCAAATGTACTCCTCAAGTATTTAGGGGGTGTACAAAGCCATTTTCCAAAGCAAGTGATGCCATTCAATCTTAGATAGTGGATGAGCCCTGTGTATAGGCACAATCCCTGGAAAATATAGGCCAAAAGAAAGGATAGTCAAATGGTTCGAAGTAGAAGGAATACTAGGAAGCTTCCAAGGAGGGAAAGAAGAAGTGAAAAGATGGGAAGGACAAGAAGACAACAACCATTGCACATCAGTGCAAAGTTCCTAGCAATGACTGCAACATTAATGGCCACATAGAGGAGAAGTGATGGAGATTGCATCCATAATTGAATCGGAAGGAGGACACGAAGAAGAAAAATTTCATAGCCATAGTTTTTAGCAACTAGGTGGAGAGTAGCTCTAACGTGGATGGGAAGATTGTTTGCACATTAGTGCAAAAAAAGGTGCATTTTATTAGACTTCATCAAGAAGAAGAGAAGTAGATGAACAAACTCTTTCATATAAAGATATAGGTCAAGAAGACAATGATTGTGCTGAAAAATGCAACTAGGTTCGGTCTTCATAATTGTATTTGAGTCATAATGAAATGTATTTATCAAAAGAAAGAAAGAGAAATTATTATTATTATTAATATGACTTATTAAAGCATGGGTTTCATGCCTGGGTCATCATGTTTTAGGTCAAAAGTCCCCATTGAGGACTTCTAGGATTTATACTAAGTCAATAGAGTCATTATCCATTTAAAGAGAGCCTTCTTGGGTTTTTGAATCATGTAAAAAGATTTATTTTTGAGTAAAATAAGTTATTTGTCACCTCCACACCAAGTCAGCCTCAAGGAGATCAAGTCGGCCTCAAGCAGGGTAATTCGACCTCACCAAAAGCCTATATATTGGAGCAATACGATTCATTTGGAGGAGACTCACTCACACAAGTTCGATATCCAAGAGAGGCAGCAAAAAAGTGCGAAATTCCAAGAAGAAAAAAAGAATTGTAGGAGAAGGACAAGGACAAGGTCAAAATTTTGGGCTATCTCTCTCTCTCATTCAAAGTTATCAAGGTCAAAGATTTTGCTGCTAAAGAGATCGAAGATTCTGCTGTTAAGGAAGTCGAAATTGTTGCTGCCAGTTATTGCCTCTAGGTCAAAGTTGTTGCCAAGGTCGAAGTTGTTGTCTTTAGGTCGAAGTTGCTGTTGCTACCAGATTGAAGTTACTAGGGCGAAATTTCTGCTAGATCGAAGTGTTGTTGCTGCTGCTGCAGTTCTAAGTCAAAGTTGCTGCTGGAAGGTTATCATCTACATAAGAAGGAAAGGGCTGACTTGGTGGTTAGAGGAAGTCTCTGTCTATGTCAAAGAGTCTTGGATTATCTCGTGAAACTATTGAAGGAAGAGTTGTTGACTGGGTTTTCCCCTAGATAGGGGTTTTGCCCTGGTTGTCTGTCTACATCTAGTGTCTTTTGGTAATTGCTTGATGAACTAAGTTAAAAGAAGAATACAAGAAAGAAAGAACATAAGAATATCACAAGTAATTATCAAGATAAAGAAGATCTTTTTGCCTTTTTGATTTTCTAACATGGTTTCAAAGCTAAGGCGAAGAAGAAGGAAAAAGGCAACTTGAAGATCTATTGAAAGGAGAATAAGGAATTTTTAAAGGTTGAATAAGGATCATATAAGGAGACAAGCTATCTTCAAGAACCATGTCTAACTTATTGAAGGGTGAAAATAAATGAGAAGGAGCATCAAATTATAGGGCATGGAAAAAGAGGATGGATCTTATCCTCGAAAAGAATAAAGTCTTGGATCTAGTAAGAGGAAAAGTGACAAAGCCATCAAATGAAGCAAGTGATGCAGAAAAAGCTAAATTTAGAGAAATAGAAATATTGGCCATGACCCTAAATGGTGGATGGAATAAAGGATAACCTCATTCCATATATATCCAACATAGATTTAGCTCAAGAGATGTATGAGTCCTTATCAAAGTTGTTCACAATCAAGAATCTTGGTCAAATTGCAAGTCTTAAGAATGAACTAAGAATCATGAAGATGCCAAAGGATGATATTGTGGCTTCCTTCTTTGTAAGGATAGCTAGAATTAGAGATAATCCCCAAGCTATAGATGAGATTGTACTTGAAAAGGAGCTTGTGATTACTGCTCTTTTAGGGTTACCATCTTCTTGGAGTTCCTTTGCAGTAGGGATGAATAGTTGGCTGGGAACTCCAACATTCGAACAATTATGGAATGCATGTAGCCAAGAAGAACCCAAAACTTCATTTGTAAGCAACAAAGAAGAAGAAGCGCAGATTTCAAATGTCTATTCCTCTCATCACAAGAACAAAGGATCCTTCAAGAAGTTTAAAGGGCCAAGAAGCAAGGTAGACCTATCCAAGATAGAATGCTACCATTGTCACAAAATGGGTCACTATAAAAATAATTGTCCTGACAATTCAAGGAATAAAAAGAGAAGCTATTAAAATTGGCAACTAGGGACAAACTCCACATGGGTCATCTTATTTATGACAATTGATATTTTTCTTGGATTCCTCTCTCCGAGAGGTGTAGGATTGATCTAAAAATCATCCGATTCTGACATGTAAAAATGACATGTAAAAATGAAGTTATGAATTTATTTTGATTATGGTCAAATTGTCAAGGTCGACCAACAAACTTATGTAGGCTCAGAAGCCCAACAATCACGTCTATTCATCCTCAACGTTGCATATAAATAGAAGGTGACTTAGTCTCATTTGGACACACTCATCTTCACACTTCTCTCGCTCTCCTCATTGATTGGGTACGGATTTTTGAGCCTCTCTCTCTCCACACATTTGAAATTTCATGAGGCCGAAATTTCAGGAGACTGAATTTCTGGATAGTTTGACCAAGCGTTGACTAGCATGCATTGACCTCCTTTGACTGCGTTTTTCTAAGGGCTATCTCTGTTTGGGCAGGTCACATTTTTGGGCGCAGAAATCGAGGCTAAACGTTGACTGTTTACTAGCGTTCGCTACAGCTAGGATTGATCGCAGGTGGGCTGTTTGACCAAAATTTGACTGAGCTGAATTTGACTGTTTTGATGGCTATTTTATCTTGCTATTTGGAGGCCAAAGTTGATTGAACTTGACCGATTTGCTGAGGGTCAAATCTGCCCTGTTGACCAACGTTGACTTTTTTGGTTAGGGCTCTTTTGCTACTACTACAAATTATCAGATTTGTAAATTGTAGTATCTCTCGACTAAAAGAAGATTTGATCAAGAGTTTCCCCACATTGGGGTTTGTCCTTGGCTGGTGTCACATCTTGTGTCCTCTTGTCTTGGCTTGTCTTCTACTGTTTATGTTTATGTTCTATCTGCATTTTACTATCATGTTGATGTGATTGCTAATCTGAATATTGATACTGGGCTAATAAAGAAATTGAAGTAAAATTGCTCTAAAGCATAGAACATACCATTGTTACTTAAAATTAACAGAAGTAGGGATCAAGCAAATGTTGTTGAAGAAGGATCTCCAAAGAAGAACAAGACCAAAGAATTAGAAATAAAGGACATATATTACTAAGTCCCTCTACTCTAAGCTTTGAATTGTTTTCCTTTTTGTACTTTGATTTCTAGTATTTATAGGTTTAACATGTTTTGGAAAAACTTTTTTGTTAAATTTATAGGTATCCCTCGAAGTTGGACTAAGAGGGAGCTCTCACCATTTTTCCAAAGATAGGTATCTTACTCCTTGTATTATCTTATATATTTGGTTTCCCTTTCTTATCTAGATGTGTTTGTATAGATGCTAATAACATTTCCTTTACATTTTTCCTTGTTTAGGAAAGCTTTGCTGAATGCTCAAGGACTATGGAGAAGACCTCACAGGACAAAGCATGATAGAAGTTCTATTGGAATTGATGTCCTATAAGGTTTGTCCAACTCAAAGGTATGTCTATAAGCTTTGTTCTCTTCATGATAAAGGTATATTCATCCATTCTAATAAATCTGCTTTACATTACTAACATGTGTTACGTCTAGGACCTTTGAATCATAAAGATTCTTATTTGGGAGATTAATCATTAAATTGAATATGCTCTATCTATACCCTAAAAAGGTTCTCCATAAAAACCCAAAGGTATGTTAATATTGTTTATGAAACCCTAGTCTTCGTAGGGTTGTTGATGAAATCTAGAAAAATACTATACTTTTGACGTTTGGGGTTTTGATGGTAATGTCATGTTTAGAGTTTTAGTGTTGCTTTGGAAACCCTAGTCTTTTAGGGTTGGATGATAATGTCTATCCTAGACCTTTAGAGTTTTTAGGAAATCTAGGGTTTGTTGTGTTATGTATTGAAACT
Organism: Pinus taeda; assembly: GCA_000404065.3. Taxonomy (NCBI): domain Eukaryota; kingdom Viridiplantae; phylum Streptophyta; class Pinopsida; order Pinales; family Pinaceae; genus Pinus; species Pinus taeda. The sequence goes on from APFE030764804.1 coordinate 61,903, forward strand.
CTATATCTTTAGGGTTTGGTAGGTTTTATAAGCAAAACCCTTATTTTAGTTAAGATGATGTCCTAGGAATGAAATCTTAGGTGTATGTTTGCCCGTATGATCAAAATCCTAGCCTAATTGGAATTGTTATATGTCTAACTTTAATTTTTGGATATTTGTGTCTTGGGTTCACCTGATATATGTTGTTATGATATGCCTGTGCATGACTATGATTTCCTAGATATATGTATGTGCTAACCTAATTGTGGATGCTCATTGTTCTAGGGTTTTTAACTATGCCCTAGTAGAAGTTTGATATTCTAGGATATGGTAATATTGTTTCCAATGTGATGATGAATCTAGGGTTTATAACAAACCCTAGTAGAGGTTGGTTATATTATTGAAACCATAGATTGTGTTGTGATTGATTTTGATTGTTGATATCTAAGGCTTAGTGTCTCAAAATTGGAATCTAGGATTTGTCCTATTGGAAGTCTAACATATGAATTCTAAAATTGTTAGATACATTGTGCTTGTTTGAATTGCTTTTAGGGTTTGCATTATTTCATAAAAGATTTTGTCATATCTCAGAAAGAAATATTGAGACATTGGATATAATGAGACTAATATTTTTGATTGAGTTACTGATGTGACCTAGGGTTTATGACAAAAGCCTAGCAAGAAATTCAAGAATGTATCTCTTGTTGATTATGAACCTAACTGTCTTTAGGTATTTGATGTCTAAAGTCTAATGCTTCCATTATTGTATGATTATGATATAGTTAACTTCATGCTTCTATATATGTATTTGGTTGTACTTGTTTAAGTTGTGTAGGTACATAATCCTCAAGATGTTGAAGATATTCGTAAGTAAAGTTGATTTGATTGATAAGCATGACAAAGGAAGTTATGTAAATGATGATGAGCAAGATGACTTTGATAAGAAGGAATGAAGCCAAGTTAGATTCTCTGATGTTATGAAAAAAAAGTTGATCTCCCTATGTTAAGAGGTAGCCTAGATAGAAGAAATCTCCCCAAGTTGAGAGGGAGGGTATACTATAGTTATGATGGATACCTTAAAGAAGAATTTGGAGAATGCATTTTGATGTACTACTAAAAGGAGAAAAGTAGGATCCGGTTGTAGAATATGTTGTTGCATGTGAAGTAGGAAAGGAAGTTGTATGGTTGAGGAATCTTCTGTCAAGATTCATTTGGGAAGTCTCTATGTCCTACTGTGATAAATTGAGAAGCAACATCAAGATTATTGAAAACCCCGAAGGTTTGTGTTTACTTATGTGTATTTGAAAAGTTGTTACTGAATGGGGTTGTGTTTGTATAGGTAAATATCTCGAAGTTTTGGAAGCATGCTTGGGATTATTTATCTGTTTGATAGAGAGAGATTTGTTACCGATTTGAATAATCGGGCGTGTTGAGGTTTTGTGTGTAAGACACATTGCCTGGGAGGACATCTAGCCGACCTATTTATGTTTGGTGTCCTGATTCCGAAGAGGGAGGGTGACGTTGGTCTTGGAGCTCTGATCTTGGATACACGCCTGGATCCTGGGTTGATGGTTAGCAAGTAAACCTGATGGTACCTAGACTGGCTGAAAGCTTTAGTCCATCTTAGTCCCACCCGATAGATTGCCTTGGTCAGGAATCTAGTTTGTGGCACCGAGAGTGCCTAAACTCTTCATGGTTCATGTGTTTTGAGATCTTCCATGTACTTGTATATGTATGAATACCTCCCTAGTTAAGAGGGAGTGTTGAAAAATGTAATTAGGTTCGGTCTTCATAATTGTATTTGAGTCATAATGAAATGTATCTATCAAAAGAAAGAAAGAGAGATTTTTATTATTATTAATATGACTTATTAAAGCATGGGTTTCATGCTTGGGTCATCATGTTTTAGGTCAAAAGTCCCCATTGAGGACTTCTAGGATTTATACTAAGTCAATAAAGTCATCCTCCATTTAAAGAGATCCTTCTTAGGCTTTTGAATCATGTAAAAAGATTTATTTTTGAGTCAAATAAGTCATTTGTCACCTCCACACCAAGTCGACCTCAAGCAAGTTAATTCGACCTCACTAGAAGCCTATACATTGGGGCAATTCGATTCATTTGGAGGAGACTCACTCACACAAGTTTGATATCCAAGAGGCAACAGAAAAGTGCGGAATTCCAAGAAGAGAAGAAGAATTGCAGGAGAAGGACAAGGTCAAAATTTTGGGCTATCTCCCTCTCTCTCATATGAAGTTATCAAGGTCAACGCTTCTACTGCTAAAGAGATCGAAGATTCTGTTGCTAAGGAAGTCAAAATTGTTTTGCCAGTCACTGCCTCTAGGTCAAAGTTGCTGCCAAGGTCGAAGTTGTTGTCCTTAGGTCGAAGTTGCTACTGCCACCAGAATGAAGTTGTTATTGCTACTAGGTCGAAATTTCTGCTAGATCAAAGTGTTGTTGTTGCTGCTGCAGTTCTAAGTCGAAGTTGCTGTTGGAAGGTTATAATATATAGAAGAAGGAAAGGACTAACTTGGTGGTTGGAGGAAACTTGGTGTATAGGTCAAAGAGTCTTGGATTATCTTTTGAAACTATTGAAGGAAGAGTTGTTGACTGGGTTTTCCCCTAAATAGGGGGTTTGCCGCGCTGTTTGTCTACATCTGGTGTCTTTTGGCAATTGCTTGATGGACCAAGTTAAAAGAAGAATACAAGAAAGATAATAAGAACATAAGAATATCACAAGTAATTATCAAGATAGAGAACATCTTTCTGCCTTTCTGATTTTCTAACAGATTGATGCTCTGTTCAACTCAAGTTAATAGGCAAATCTTTTAGCAGCAGATTTGGTCAACAAACTTGGATTGTAGGTCCATGATCATCTTAACCCATATCCATTGGGATGGGTCAACAAGTAGATAGAGATAAAGGTAACCAATAGTGTAAAATTGAATTTGCTATCAATGTTGATTTTAATGATGAAGTAGAATTGGATGTAGCTCCACTTGATGCATCTGAACTTGTGTTTGGGAGTCCCTATATGTACATGTGGGATGTAATCTTCATGCGAAGAGCCAACCAATATCACCCTGTCAAGGATGGAAAATCCTTCATCATCAACATGCAAAGGGGCAAGTCAAATATTTTCACTAGTAAGTTCCAACCAAACTAGGAAATTGATCAGTTATAGGAAGAAGTATGTTTTGTTATTCTTGAGAGAAAATTAGTCTGTAGAAGAGTCAATGAAAGTAAAGGCATCCTTGGAGGGGTGCACTAAGGAATACAGACAACAACTAGAAGATTTGTTATAGGCATATAAGAGATTGTTCCAAGAGCCTAAAGAGCTACCACTTAAGAGGGAAGTGGAGTAGGAGATCTAATTGTCTTAATCTTCATTGCCAAACACTGGGTTCTATAGACAATCCATTTTGGAAGCAAGTGAGGTGAAGTAATAGTTGTAGCAATCGCTGGAGCAGGGTGTTATTTGACTAAAGTACCTCACTATGTGGGTCACCCATCATAATTGTGCCAAAGAAGGATGGGACTTGGAAAAAGTGCGTTGATTATTGGGCGTTAAACAATATTATGCACAAGAATAGGTGCACTAAGGAATATAGACAACAATTAGAAGATTTGCTATAAGTATATAAGAGAGTGTTCGAAGAGCCTAAAGGGCTACCACTTAAGAGGGAAGTGGAGCACAAGATCTAATTGTTTTAATCTTCATTGCCAAACACTAGGTTCTATAGACAATCCATTTTGGAAGCGAGGTGAAACAGTAGTTGTAGCAATTGCTAGAGCAGTGTGTTATTTGACCAAAGTACCTCACTATGTGGGTCACCCATCATAATTGTGCCAAAGAAGGATGGGACTTGGAAAAAGTGCATTGATTATTGGGTGTTAAACAAAATTAAGCTCAACAATATGTACCCCCTTACACATGATTGATGACCTATTGGACTACTTGCAACAAGCAAAATACTTCACCATGCTAGATCTAAAATTAGGTCATTACTAGGTTTGAGTAAGAGAAGAAGATACCAAGAAAACCACCCTCAATATTAGAGAAGGTTTGTATGAGTGGATTGTCATGCCATTTGGTCTGTGTAATGCACTAGCTACATTTATGAGATTAATAAATAATATTATGCACCCATATCTATATTCATTAATTATTGTTTATTTGGATGATATGCTTGTATACAATGCTACCTAGGAGGAGTACCTCTCACATTTGATGTAGGTGCTAAAAATATTGAAGAAGCACCAGTGGTTGGCAAATCTCAAGAAGTGTGAGTTTGCATAGTAGCCTTTGAAGTATTTGGGCTATGTGGCTGGTGGAGGGGAGATTAAGATAGAATCTATGAAGATGAAGGCCATCATAAAGCAGTGAACGCCCAAAAATTTTTAGAGGTTACAAATTTTGTTGAGGAAATACATTACTTGAGAAAACCCCTAGCTTTAATTTCAACAATAGTAGGTGCACCATTCCACACCATAACAACGAGTGGCAAGAGTTTTAAATAGAGGAAGGGTCAGGAGAAGGCCTTTGTAGAGATGAAAAGGAAAATAAGTCAAGCACCAGTTCTCATGTTACCAAACTTGCAACAACTCTTTGAAGTGGAGAAAGGGGTGAGTGGGTATTCCATGGGAATGATCTTGATGTAGGAAGGAAGGCTTTTATTCTACCATTTTGAAGTATTTCATGGGGTGGTTCTCAACTTCCCTACCTATGATAAGGAGCTCTATGCCCTGATACAAGTTGCCAAAAAGTAGAAACACTATGTGATGGGTAAAGAGATCAACGTTCACATATATCACCCATTACTACAATACCTATAGACAGAGTAAAGTCACAACAAACCAGGCATTACATTAGATGGGGTTCTTACAACAGTGTCATTTAGTGATCGAGTACACGAAGGGCAACACAAAGAAAATATTAAATATATGAAATGTAGTTATGTCACAGAGACAAGAATGTGGAGTCGATCTAGTAAGGGTGTGGAATCCTTACTCCCCAAACTCGACTAACAAATTCCAAGATTAGCAAGGGAATTACTCTAACCTCATGATTAATTGTGAGAAGAGGTTAATCATCCACTTGGGAGGGGGCACCTCTAAATAAATTTCAAATAACAATAATATACATTACATATAATTAAAAAAATAAGAGTTGGAGGGGGTTGGGGAGGGGGAGGGGAAGAATAGGAAAGGGCACCACGTAGCTATGGATTAAGGTTTCATTTGAATTTTAAGAGAAAGGAAAATGAAGGATTTTGCTTGTGTAGGAGAGGTGTTGGTGGGAAAAGAGGGGATAAATACAAGGGGTAAAACAAGGAGAGGGGGGAATGATGATAGATGGGGAAAATGTTGCCTGATTTTCTAAATGATAAAAACCTTGCTTAAATCTTGAAGGGAATCTTGTTAAAATTGGGAAGTGAGATTGTTTGTTGGGGTTTTAGTCAAGCAAAGGTTGTGAGCCCATGCAGCTCGTAGGTCTCAAGGGGAGGAGGATGAGTTCTCAGGGGAAGGAGTTTCTCCTATGAAAGAGGCTGCGATGTAAACCAATTGGCCAATTCTGGCTTGACAATGGTAGGCAATGAGATACAAGAGCCCAGACCTAGCAGTTGAAGGGCAACATCATATGAAGGTATTGTATTTTATTTTTTTTCCTTTCTTTGATTGAGTATTATGTAGATTGGTATAGGTAAAATAAAATTGGTTGGTACTAGTCATGGATTGTTATGAATAAATATATAGGAAATAATGTAAATGACAATAATCATAAATAATTATTAGTTAATTAGTACTTATGTTGAAGAGGCATGTCTAATGAGACATGACTCCCCATGAAGAGACACCTGCTTGGTATATAAGAAAACCTCTCGTTCTTATTGTAACATCATTCTTGTTCACACATTTAATATATAATATTTGTATCCTCATGGATATATTTATATTCTAAGTCTTCTGGAGTAATTAATCTGAAGAAGGAACTTTGTTCGCTTCATTTGGTATCAGAGTTGTTTGATTCTCTCGTTGCTCAACCGCTGCACAAAGCCTTGTTCTCCGATCCAGGCCTTTAGCCATCAAACTCTGTCAACATTGTTGCCATCAAGATTCAAGCGTTTCACTACATAGTCACTACTACGCCTTTGGCCACATAAAGCTAAAAAAATTGAAAAAAAAATATATCTAAAGAAAAAGGATTTAAAAAAAATTAATTACATTACCCAAAAAAGTCGAAAAAAAAACATATACATAAAAAAAATCCTAAACAAAATTAAAGTTATAATTAAAAAAAAGAAAAACCCCAACTTACCTGGTTGCCCCGCACATAGCCACAACGTTTCGCAGGCCAAAGAACCACGTTCAAATTGACCGACCGTCAGCCACCACCATTGGCGGCACTTGAATACCACCGTCTCATTCATTGCCCGATGTCGCAGTGCCACCAATGATCGATACAGAGGCACCTGCTGCACGTAGTTGTTGGGAGCCCAAAAACCTTAGCAACCCAACTGCACAGTCACCGCAGCCCCAACCCCTCTGTAGCCACTTCTCCATGCTAAACCTCCATCGTGGAACAAAAACACCTGCGCAAAAACGTCAAGCCATCGCATGACCACCCAACCGACTCTGCTACCCGAATGTGTAGTTGGCCATGGTATAGTCTATCGCCACTGGCCGCGAGCGAACTCAGACGAGACCAACCACATCTGCATACCCCTGTCATTGCATCCCCTTTGTGTTCTCTGTCCTCGATCCGCATAAATTTGTCCACCGCAATCAACGTTCCTCGACCACCTGCATCCACAGTGTAGTCACCGTCGTCGGCCATGGTTGCAGTGAAACCTGAATCTGCGGTCAATGTTCAAGTGATGTCCAAGTAAATCCTTTGTGGTTGGTGTCTGTTAATTTATGGTATGTTCTATGCTTAGTGCAATTTACTTCAATTTCTTCTTATTAGCCACTGTTTAGCAATCACATAAACATAAAGTAAAATGCAGATAGAACATTAATAGATTGGCAGAAAACAAGCCAAGACAAGAAACACCAGATGTGGCGGCTAGCCAGGGACAAAACCTAATGTGGGGAAACCCTTTGATGAATTCTTCTTTAATCTTCAATAGTTCAACAGAGAGAAATAGTACAAATACATATATCTGTAATTTTATGACAATAGAGGCAAACCCTAACCAGTGAAGTCAAATCTAGTCAAACAAGATGAAATTGACCTTCAATATGCTTGGTTAATTTCCTATCATCTAGTCCAACAACAAGAAGAAGCAACCGTAAATTGTCCCAAAAACACAGTGAAACTGCAGTCCACTGAAGTCATCTTGCTGCCACAAACTAGGGCAGTTAACGCTGGTCAAGCCAGAGGTCAGATTGCCTCGGTTTGCGTGCCAAAAACTGCGGTCTACCTAGGAGTGGAAGCCACACCAAAACCGCACTCCTGAAAAGTCAACGCTTGGTCAACGTTGGTCAAAACGTCTTGCTGCAGCTTTTGCGTCCTCCTTCCTTGCCCTTTTGCGTCCTCCTCCTTCCCACGTGTGAGCTTCTCTTACTTGTGTGTAAACCCAATCAGCTAAGGAGAGAAGAATGTGTGAGAGATGAGACGAGTGAATAATGCCTCAACCTCAGTTGTATTTATATGATATGCTGGACATGTGTGCCACACATTTCGCTGTTGGCCAACCTTGACAATTTGTCAAGTAAATACAAATAAATTCATATCTCCATAAATACTTGTCGGAATCGGATGATCGTTAGATCAATTCTACAGCTCTCGACGAGAGGAATCAAGGAAAACTATCATCTGCCATAAATAAGATGACCCACATGGAGTTTGGCCCTTGTTGCCAATTTAACTAGGGCCCACATGGAGTTTGGCAGTGCCACGAACGATCGATTCGGAGGCACCTGCTGCACGTAGTTTTCGAGAGGCCAAAAACCCTAGCGACCCAACTGCACAACCACTGGAGCCCCGACCCGCCTGTAGCCACTTCTCCACGCTAAACCGCCATCGTGGAGCAAAAACACCTGCAAAACAAACGTTGAGCCATCGCATGACCACCCAGCTGACTCTGCATCCCGAACGTGTAGCTGGATGTGGTATAGTCTATCGCCACTAGCCGTCAGCGAACTCAGACGAGACCAACCACATCTGCATAACCCTGTCATCGCATCCCCTTTGTGTTCCCTGTCCTTGATCCGCATAAATCTGTCCACCGCAATCAACGTTCCTCGACCACTTGCGACGTGGGGATTCGTTGTCCATAGTGTAGTCCCTATCGTCGGCCACGGTTGCAGTCAAACCTCAATCTGCGGTCAATGTTCAAGTGACGTCCACGTAAATCCTTTGTCGTCGGTGTCAGTGTCATACGTCACGCTGTTAAAGGAGAACAATTCAATACATTATAATTAAAGTTAATTTATATATAAGTTAATTAATATATATTAATTGTATATAAGTAGTTAATTTAATTATTTTGACTATAATAATTAAGCTAAGTTAATTAATTCAATTTAAAAAAAATATTAAACATATACGTATATAAAGAAATTTATATATTTAAAAAAAAAGAAAAAAAATGTCATCCACCAAAAGTAGTGGTTTCTTTGCAATATGTCCTTTTTGTTCAGAAGGATATCCTAATTGTCAAGAGTCATCCAGAAATCAAAACATCATTTGCAGAAAATGTTACAAAACTTTTACCTTAGTCGAATCTCTAAGTGATGCACAAAAACAATCAATCGCAAGAGATATAGAACAATTAATGACAATATTTAAGCGACAACACGCAGATTTTAATGAGGAGAAAAAGAAAATGGAATCCAAATTCCAAGTTGAACGTCCATCACTCCTACAAAATGATGTAATCTAGCGTATCGATAAAGTGGAACTAAAAGATCAAGAGAATGACAAAATAGCCAAACCTCGGCAAAACAAGAAAATGTTCCAACATGAACAGAAAAATCTTATGGATATGCATTACAAGGAAGTAATGGAAAAGGATGAAGAAAATTACTTGCACAAGTGAAGAAGACTAAGGTCACAAAGAAAGAAATCAAGAAGCATTTATCAGAACAAGAAGAGGAAAACTCGCGTTTAAAGAACCTTAATAAAAATTTATTAGAACAAATCAGAGATCTAAAAGATGAAAAGCTTAAAAGTCAAAACACTAAAAAGAAGGTTGATAAATCAGAAATCATAGAACTTTTACATCTGAGAAACCATAATCGAAGTCTACTCACTCAAATTAAGAAACTTAAGGATGATAGGAAAGCATTAAAAGACAAGTTAGAACAATTCACTCAAGAAGAAGTATCGAAGTCTCCAGTCGTAACAGTCCAAGTTGAAGATAAGGGAACGAATACCGATCTAGTGAATATGACAACTCAAGAAGACAAGTCAGTTGAAGAAACGACACACTTAGATGTTGTAGTTCAGATGATTAACATCCCAAGTGATGGTTTTGTAACCAACTCAACAACATCGTCTCTTGAAGTAAATCAAAAAATTTCCACACTTAATAAGGGAATGTCAAACCAAAAAAGTTCCCTATCGGCATCCGAGTCATGAGAGTAGACAACTCAACCATGCTACATATTGGGACCACTCAGAACAGAGACAGCAAACTGAGGTTCCAAAGAAGAGTGATGTAACCTCAATTCAGTCCTATGATGATAATTCGTTACAAAATTCCCGTGATCAGAATATTACACAGAAGATTAATCTAAGATGGTCTCATCCCTTCTCAGTGCGACAGTTTTGTTGGTCACTTAGAAGATCATATCAACATGTATCGACAAAGATGACAGTGCCGAGTCAGAAAGACATTTGAAGCCGAAAAAGAGATAAGCCTTTTTCATTAACAAGCTTTGAGGACAAAGCTTTTTTAGGAGGAAGACAATGTTATGAATAAATATATAGGAAATAATGTAAATGACAATAATCATAAATAATTATTAGTTAATTAGTAATTACGTTGAAGGGGCATGTCTAGTGAGACATGACTCCCCCTGAAGAGACACCTGCTTGGTATATAAGAAAGACTCTCGTTCTCATTGTAATATCATTCTTATTCACACATTTAATATATAATATTTGTATCCTCATGGATATCTTTATATTCCAAGTCTTCTGGAGTAATTAATTTGAAGAAGGAACTTTGTTTGCTTCATGGATTATAGAGTTTTGAGAAATTACATTTGGTTGATCACAAACTATATTGAGATGTATCTGGTAGACAATTTGTGTGGTTTATGGAAAAAAAAGAGGGGGCGAGGATGGGCTAATTTCTTCAATTCTGATGCTTTCAAGATTCAGCAGAGACTTAAATAGGTAGAAGTAATGTGAGGGTGGACTACGAATGGAGATGTTTAGTTTCATAGTTATTTTTCCTCTGTTTTGAGAAACAATTATGTATATCTGAGTCAGAATGTATGATTGTAACTTTTTCATCTGGATGTCATGCTAGCTTGTTTACAAAATGATTTGTTTGTTTTTCCAATGCAACTTGGGCATAACACCATAATGAATTTGCTTGAAGAATTTATTGGATGTTTCTCTAGTCATGGTTGGCTATTGTTATGAAAATGCCTAAACTTGTATTCTATCTTTCTCTGAATTCGTACGCATTAACTCTCCATTGTGACTCTGCAGTTTTGCTTGTACAAGATGCGAGCAGTGAGGGTTAGACAGAGTGTCAGTCGCAGGCTATGTCAATAGATTCAGGCAGGTAATGGTTTTGGGTATGCATTTGTGCCTAAAAATTCATGCCACAGAGGTTGAGAGTAGTGGTGTTGCTCATGGCCTGCTGCATGCTCTATATTTTTTCCCTTCCATTTGTGTTTCAAGATTGGAATAAGTGTCTTGCTGGTCTTTCTTTACATTCCATTGACTCTTATGATAGCTCGGATTATTGTAAATGTATTTATGATGCCAACTTTCCGTGAGTAGTGACTGTCACCTCTGGGAATTTCCTGTGACATGTTTAGAGTCATGTTGATTGGTGGTATATTATGTTAGAAAGTAGGTTGAACAATCATGGTGATGCTTAACGTGTGCATCCCGTGGCTTCTATTGATATATTAGTTGTGAACTCCAGAATCAGGAAATAGTCGGTTTTAAAATGAGGTTTATCTTTCTTGAGAATACTCCCTTCCAATCTTGTAAATACATAATGGAGTTTGTTATCCTTTTTAGCGTAACATTTTCATTTTGACCAGTGATCTATCTCAATGCCCACTCCGTTTATACCTCCAGAAAACAGTTTTGCAAATATCTTACTAAATTATAGTGAGAGTAACCTTGATATCATGTTAATTTTAAGCTACCTTTTTCACATCACAATTGAGATGGATTATAAAGTGTCTTACATAGCTGAACGAGTCATTTCAGTTGTCTGAGATACAATTTTCATGCCACCAGTTTTCTGTTGAGCTGATCTTGTGTTCCAAGATGTCTGTATGCGTTCAACAAATTTGGTTTTAAAGCTGTGAAAAATTAGTTGCTTTAATTTTTCTGTTCATGTAATTTGTAGCGCACAACTGACTACCAACAAGAGCTCTTGACCCAAGGGAGATAAAACACACAGTAATATAGGGTTTTAATATGAGTTTTCAGGGCAATCACCTCCTATATTTTCATGGTCCTATGACAATTTTTGAGGTGTCCGGTGGCAGGTTTTATCTGATGCCATTTGTTGCAGGGGGGTCAAAATATATATTGCATGTGCTAGATTTAGATTCAAGTATGTTGTGAATTTGAATCCAAATAAGAAAACTTCGCGGCATTATATTAAAAAGGTAAGTTTCGGACAATGGAAACAGAGGCAAGTCATGGTACATCTTAATTATGGAAGTATGTGAGTAAAATACTTGAAGAACCAAATGCCTTTTGTCAAGGATTAGAGAGAGAGAGCTGCTCGTTATTGTTGAAAGGTTTCTTAAAAGTAACACAAATATGTGAGAATTCGTTAACATTGACTAGCCTGACTTAAATACTTTCTAATGTGGCCCACTTTGTCTACAAGGAAATGATTGTTACCTACTTTTGCCTCTAATTTGGTTTCCTAAGATATCGTTGTTCATGTTAGCTTAGCTTATGGGGTATTATGCAATAGGCATCCGATCAATTGCATATTGTATGTTCATCATAACTAGAATAAAGTTCATATCGCTCCATTCATTGCAAGTAAAATCTAAAACACGTCATTATCCATGGAACCCAAGCACAATATGATTTGTACACACCACATCAATATATCATATCCATCACATGTTAATGCTACAAAATGAATATATCATATATATCACATCTTAATGTTATAAGATTGAGACACAACAGCCACATCATAATCCACATTGCATCAACCACATGTTCACTAGGCATCATTTATGCAAATTAGGGCATTACCATTCTGTGCATACCAAGTCATTTCCTACTCAAGAAATTTAAGCAGGATCCTCAAAATCTCCATATACACATATGGTAGGCTATACAAAGCACAGAATGATGCATAGAAATCATAACAGTAATATGTCTTCAAGTCTCATACACAATTTGTCGCTCTTGCCATTCGAGGGTTGATCTTCCAGTTCATAAGTAAAATCACGGTTAAGCAAAAAAGGAGCATTACATACTTCGCTTTGGGAAACATTATCTTGAAGTTACTATGGAAGCAAATGGAAACCTTAAGTTGTAAAATTTTGCATATATTGTCTCAAAACAAATGGAAACCCTAATATGTAAAATCTACATTGTTGTGTAGCATCAACACAAAACAATACTATATTTGTGATTAACGAGACAACCCTATCAACAAATGCAAACAACAAAAACAGCAAGATGCAAGAATATTTTAGGAGTTTACAATAAGCATGTCTGGCCAAACAATTATTCAAAAAACAAGACCATTCTACAACATTCCTCACATAACATTGAAATCCTTTATCATAAACAAGATCGAATTTTAATCAATATAATTACTCGTGACCAGACTTTCCACAAGTCCCAAGCTCGCATCTTTGTTACGAGTCATTCAAACAGCAATGTTTCAAGCAAAATTAACTTACTTAAATGCTAAAACATGAAAAAAAGATTCGAATAAAAAGGTAGATCGGCGACAATGTATGCCAAAGGGAATTCAAATAAAAAAAAGGGGAAGAGAAAAAAAAAGGGGGAAGAAAAAAAAAGAGCGTCCATCGTCTAATGGATAGGACAGAGGTCTTCTAAACCTTCGGTATAGGTTCAAATCTTATTGGACGTAATACTCTTCAATTGTTCTAAATTGTTTGGCAATGTATTCCACCAAATGATCAAATATTCATTTTTTTTCTTGAAGTAAAAAAATTCAGTATGTTCCTTAAGAGCCTCTTCCAGAAGGGCTCTTTGTTACGAGTCATTCAAACAGCAATGTTTCAAGCAAAATTAACTTACTTAAATGCTAAAACATGAAAAAAAGATTCGAAGTCCATCTTCTAAGTGAATAAAAATGATCTTATTTAAATATTACAACATGAAAAAATATATCTAAAGGCCATTTTCTAAGTGAATATTTAAACTTAGAACTATCTAAAAGACATTCTTCATAAAATCATGGGTACAAATGTATTCATTCGTAATGAACTCAACAATGTTGTTTCTATCGACAACCAAAAGAAGTAAAGCTCTGCCGAAGTCTTATAAGCTTTGTGAGGTTTGCCTAGTTTGAACAAAATCACAAACTCTCAAAACAAGTACAAGCCCCGTCATTACCAACTTCATCTCTTATATATGGTTTTTGTAACAGCTTCAGTCTTTTCACTGGACAAACAAGATTTAAGAGACAAACGCACGCAACCTTTTTATTTTAACCTAGTGGGTTTAATTTAATAATAATTATTTAGTCTTGCCCTTTTATATTAACACGAGTGTTCACCTACACTCAACTATTACAAGTTGAATAATGCATTAACCATACTCAACAGTCAACGGCTAATACCCAACATTAAATAACAACCATGTTCCAAAGCTTATGAATTTCATTATACATCGCAATTCCTAACAACGAACACTATCTCACGTGAAATTTTTCTCATAATTATGTCACAACTCTCTATAAGCTTCCAATTTTTCAATGCTACTAATGATCATGTAGAAGCATAAATGCATGACAACCAATGATTCTATTCGAGCATTTTATATTCATTCATCCCATCTGACTTCGATGCATCGAGACCAATTAGGAAGACTTTTACTTAAGCTTAAACATTCCAAGTTTCCACTTTGCAATGCATAATTAACATGAATATTCTTATCAATATCATTGCTCCTAGTTTGTTGCTTTTAATAACTTTATAGCCTGCATTACCATATAGCATGCATTTTTAGTGAGTATTATATTACACGGCTAAGACTCAACGAATGGAGGTATGGAGGTTTTTGTGAATAGAGTTATTTAGAGATATTTTTTAGATCCATTATATCAATTTTTTTATATTTTTTGGTCTTAGGAATTTTATGTATGTATTGAAAATTATTATTATTGAGTTGAAACTATAATACAGTATGAGGGGATGTGTAAGTTTGTCTATTCGTTTGTGTCCTTTTAAAAAATATATATGTTCTAAATAGAAAAATTATGTTGGAAAATGAATATGTTGTAAAGTAATTAGAAGTAAAAAAAAGCGTGAATCAAATGTTTAAATCTTATACTTTTCAAAAATATTTTAACAAGAGATTTAAATAAACTATTTGAAGATCTATGTTGACTAATTTATGTGGATATAAACTTCATATATATCTATATATAGAAAACAAAAGTTTTATGGTTAAATTTTTTATTTGGTCATATATATACTTTATTTAGCATTCAAAAATACAATTTCAACAATGAAAAATAACACATTGTATTTTTCACCTAAAAAAGTTTACACGTGAAGAAATTTGATCCCTCTCATGTTAGATCCATAGTTAAGATGGATCTATGTTGGTTTAAATTATTACATATTTAACTCTTAATATTATTAACCTTAAAGTTCATTTGACTTAAGATATATTTATTTATTATTAACATTTTATAATTATTTAATTACCCTAGTTTTTTTTCACGTGTGGTTCACGGATACCCATGGTCACTGGGTAGCTGCTACGTCCACAGTAAGAACTGGGTAGATCGAGGCCGAAGGGGATCACACCCCTTGGCCTATATCTAGACCTGACCCCAAGAGCTTTCAGGAATTGACCCTGTGACCTCCCGATTGGCGAGGCACTGATTTGACCGCCCTAGTTATTTATTATAATCATTTATTTTTTATTTTATTATTTCCTAATGGTTATTTTCTTTGGCGTTTGATCTAGTCATTTATTTTTATTTTATTTATTTCTTAACGACTATTTTCTAAACTTTTACCTAATCTTTGAGCTTGTAGGAATTATCCCCCTTTTTTATTCCCCCTATTGGATTAGATTATTTTCATCTAATCTTCTTGAAGATGAACCACATTAGCTAATTCAAAATGCATTGACAGTTTAAAAGATTTATGTGACAGATTCATAAGACAAATCTCTAAATATTAAGCAATAATTATTGCGGTTGAGTTATGTTTATTAAGTATTTAATATTGATCTAGATTAGATCGTGGTATTGTTTGTCATCCATCTCAATGCTTTTAGAGTGAAAAAAGTGGAGTTAGCTCACAAGACCATTTTTACCATTGGGACCTAGTTTGGCAAATTAGGATTTGGAACATTCCGAGGGCATTTTGAAGCATCAAACAACATTTTTTGGGGTAAAACTTTGTTGCTTTAGCACAACACTTTTTGGCCTATTCTACACAATGGCCTTTCCAATGATGCAAGAATTGTCTCAATTAGAGTCCATATGCAAAAGTGATGCCACTCAGACGATGCATCGTAAGTCCAAAGGATGCCATGTCAGCCCCCATTACTCAAAGAAAAGGGGTTAGCCACATGATCATGATGAATAATACTTTAGAAGAGTCCATATTGCAACTATGTATGGTTAAGAGTTGAAGGAATCACACTTAACCACTAGTAGGTTTTTAGTTGTGTTATAGCCAAGCCATTAGGAAGAAAAGGGATTCCATTCTTTTTTAATGCATTTTGTTCCATATACGAGCAAAGCAGCCGAGAGGGATAGGGAGAGAGCACATAGAGAGCATTTATGCATTGTAGCATCCATGGGCCATAAACCTTACTTCTTTATACTCGCAACCATTTTCTATTCAGAGATAGTGGCACGACTTCACCTTCTAGTCAAGTTTTCTTCTGAAAGGGTTTCCCATATTATATTGTGTCAAATCATGGTTTGTGAGTTTTTATTTGATTGTTCTCTACTTCATGCATAATTATAATTTTCATGCATACATAATAAACAATAACTTACAGATCCATAAATCTAAAGAGAAATAAATTTGCATAGTATAGATTTTGGATTTTTTAGTATAATTTATTAAATATGTTGTGATGAATTGTCCAATTGAATATCCATGATAATTTACGAATCAAGTATAGAATATTAATAATCTAATGGAAGAAAATTTGTTGTTGTAGTGAAAGGTCATTAAAAGAAATCAATACAAATACTATAGTAGAAAAGATAAAAATGAGCGAGTAAACAATCAATGATACATTTCTCATTAAATTCAATCTTACCAATAAACTATAATGATCAATAACACTGACATTATCATCAATCAATTACTAAATCCATGCCATCAGATGTAATTCACATCCAATATTTCAATCAAAGAATGCCCCATTCATGCTATTCACTGGAACCAAGCTTGCTTGGACTTACTTCGAATTGCTAGGATGAATTAGAGGATGCGCAAGCAAACTTGACTATTATTTACCCACCCACTCCAATCCCTGAGGGGAGAGGATTGTATTACTAATGTTTTCCTAAATAAACCAGGATGATTGGGCCGAGCACCTTCCAGCAGTGCTTTGGGATTCTCGAATGACCTCAGGGTGCATTCCACATGCTTAATGCATGCTCTTCCATCAACACAATTGCATCCTCTTTTCCCTATATCTTTGCATGAAAATATAATTATAGATTATGCTTCATTCATCGCTTAACAAGCTTAAAAGGAATTAAATGAATACTAATTTAGTGCATTTTTAGCAACTTCCATGCCAATAAAACAAACCACATAAACAACTCATCATTAATATTTATAATAATGACTTAAGTACACAATAAGAGGCTTCAACCTAGGCTTATTATTTCATTTCCCCACGAGACATCAAACAAAGTAACTATAATATAAAATGTTGAATTTTGGTAGTTGGAGTTGGTATTCAAGTCGTCCTAGCTGAGGAGACACCTTTTGGGGCACCCCTAAACCACTATATATTTCCATTTGACCTCATTACTTTGAGACTAATTTGGGTCCAAGGAGCATGCTTAGTGGTGCCAAATTAGGACAAGAATTATGGGCATAGGCAATGAATACTACATGTCACTTCGTAAATAGATCACCCTCATAAATATTGGATGAAACGACTCCATATGAGGTATGGATTGGTGAGAAACCATCTCTTAAGCAACATAGGGTATTTGGCTAAGATTCTTATGTACATGTTGCAAAGGAAAATAGAAGTAAGTTGGATAATAAAGCTAAGAAATATATATTTATCGATTATAAAGATGGTTTGAAAGGTTAAAAGCTCTGGAACCCAAAACTAAGAAGGTTGTGTATAGTTGAGATGTGGTTTTTGGAGAAATCAAAGATGTTGTTGAATAGGAAGTGCTACCAAAGGAGAAGGAACCAAAGAAGATAAAGTTTGAATTGAAGGATGGTGAATTGAACTCTAGAAAAGAACTTGAATCAAAAGAACCACACACTCTAGTATTGAGGAGATTGAATTGAGAAAGAAAGAAGCCAAAAAGGTGTATTCACCTAACTCAAATTTTGCTTTGTTTATTATTGATGATGATCCTAGAACTATTAGGGAGAGTGGATTTTAGAGAATGGAAAAATTTAGAAAAAGACCATGGTTCAAGAAATAACAGTCTTGGACAAGAACAAGGGTTGGGATTTAGTGGTGTTGTAGGATGGCAGAAATTCATTTGGCTTTAAACGAGTGTTTAAGAAGTTGAATGTAGAAGGAAAAGTGGATAAATATAAAGCTCAGTTAGTAGCAAAATGTTATTACCAAGTGGAAGGAACTGACTTTAGTAAGATTTCTCCTCCTATTGCCAAGTTAAGTTTTATTAGATTTCTTTTATTTTTTGTTGTTGCTTTTGCAGTAGAACATATGGGTGTGAAGACAACATTCCTACATGGGGATTTGGAAGAAAGAATATACATGAAGTATCTAGAAGGCTTTGCAGTGACGAGAAAGAAAGATAGCAAGCAAGGTGAAAAAGTTCCCATATGGATTAAAGCAATCAACAAGGAAGTGGTATAAAAAATTTGATACCTATATATTGGGACAAGGAGAAAAAAAATAGTGTATTTCAAATTCTTTGGTGATCGTCTTGTTTATTTGGTCGTGTATGTAGATGATATGTTGTTGGTTGGAAATGACAAGGAAACAATCTAGGATGTGAAAACAATTTTGCCTTCTAAATTTGGCATGAAGGATCTTGTTGCTGCAAATTTCATTTTTCAGCATGGAAATTCAATGAGCTCAAGCTAACAAGAAACTCTAGTTAAATCAAAGGAAGTGTGTCAAGAAAGTATTGCAAAGGTTTAATATGTAGGAATGTAAACTGATAAAGGTCCCTATTCATGTGGATGTAAAGTTATTTGTAGATCAATGTCCCAAGACACATGAAGAGGAAGAGGACATGTCCCATATTTTGTATCCTGTTGCAGTTAAAAATTTGGCGTATGCAATGGTTTGTACTAGACTAGACATTGCACATGAAGTTAGAGTACTGTTTAAGTATATGTCAAAACTAGGGGAGGAGCATTGGACAATAATAAAGAGGGTTTTTAGTGATTTGTGTGGCACTACTAGTTATCGATTGCGTTATCAAGGAAGGCTAGGATTGGACAAAGTGTTGGATATACATGACTTTAAGGATATATACTAGGATGGAGATATGGATTGTAGAAGATCTAGAAGTGGGTATCTGTTTAACCTATTTGGAGAAGCAAGAGATAGTATGTATTGACACTCTCAACCACAAAGATGAATACATGGTAGTCACTCATACAAGCAAGGAAGCAATATGGTTATAGAGATTGTCTTCGAATATTGGGCTGGTACAATAAGATGTAAAGATAAATTACAAAAATCAAAGTTCTATCTTCCTATTGAAGAAGCATGTTTATCATTTTAAGGCAAAACATATTGATGTTCAATATCACTTTGTGAGAGATATGATTAAAAACAAAAGGGTTTTACTTATAAAGGTGGAAACTTTGAAGAATGTTGCAAATTCATTAGAAAAATATGTGAGCATTGATAAGTTCTCTTTGTGTAGAGAAACAATGGGCATTGTTGCCTTAGATTGTGGATCATGTACTCTTGTGACCCCCTATATGATAGAAAACAACAAGTAAGAGAATGTCGGGCATATGTTCTATATTTTGCACGATTATCCCTATGTGTTATTCATTCTGCTAGGCGCCCCTTGCCTAAGGGCTCATAAGGGGGCAAGAGCCTCCTTATGCCAAGGTTTGGTGGGAGTGCCCTAAAAAATGGCAATTTTTAGCACTTTTTTGTTGATTTTCGACAAACGGTTTTAGCTTTTAGTAGTTTTGTGGTGCGTGGTGGTTTAGCCCATGGTTTTGTAATTACAATTGTATTTTAATCTAAAGTTAATAAATTTGTATTTATGGATGTCGTAGGATATGCATATTATATTGTAACATTGTGTTGTAGCGGCTACAACCACCCTCCAAAATTTTGCCTTAAGTTTCGTTTTGGAACCTCCTTTCCAAACTTCACAGCAACATGTCTTACTTCATCAAGTACACAAGCTTCAGTTTTTTTCTTTCACAAACGCAGCGTTTCGATCATAACTCGATGCATTCCCCTCACATAATGATCACACAGACTTGGTCCAGTTGCAGGCTGAGCAATTCCCCCAAGAAATTGCGTAATTCTGGAGGGCAACTAGCCTTCTCTCCAGAAATTGCGTAATCCTGAATGGCAACCTGCTGGGCTCCAGAATTGCGCAATTTTGGTAGTCAACACTCATAGTGAAAATTCCGCAATTTCCCCCAGTAGGGGTGGTTAGCCCAGAATTTGCACAAATCTGGGCAATAGTCAGCTGCTCTGCCTAGAAATTGTGCAAATCTCCTGGGTAGCCAGCCCAGCTCCCAGTCAGAAATGCACATTTTCTCTTAGCAATCGAGCATTCTCTTGCATGTGCAGCTAAGTTGACCAGTTCCCTCCAGGACCGAGCAAAACTGACTTGCATGCATGGGCTGTTTCTCCCAAGGTAGCATGAAAATGCATCCCTTGTTTCAGGGATCTATTTTTAGCGGTTGGAGGTTACATGTAAGGATCATTTCAGAAACCTCCCACCAAGTGTCGCTTTCCCTAGATTTGTGGCATGGATGTTACAAACTCGATGTTATTAAAACTCATCCATTGGACATTGTAGAGCTCATTCCTCACATCAACCTTGCAGCTCTGACATCCCACATCACATCTAGGAGCTGCCGGCACACTCAACTCAGTTGTTTTGAGGTAAGCCAACTTTCCATGACTTGTGTTGCATTTTTGGCTTTTTTTTTTGTGTTTCACTTCATATGAACGTTGTCTGCTTGATTTCAGTTAGCACTTGATGTTGTTTTGATACATTCTAGCTTGTACTAGCACTATCTCAGTTTTCGTCAACATCTCACTACTGTCGCATGCATGGAATTATTTTTCACGAACGGTCGCCGATTTGGCAACTCGCCTCACCCACATGCATGTTGTTCCGTTTTCTAAATATGTCATTCACTGATTGCATGCATGATCATTCACTTATTCTTACACTCAGTATCACCATGCATTTGCACTCACATTCACGTTCAGTTGTCCGTCGGCGAGTCTGGGCAACCTCGGCCCGGGCTCTACCTTCACTGAGACAACATTGCGTAATCTGGGGAAGGAAGGCTCTGTCTTCCTCTCCAGAAATGTGAATTTTTGCCCAGACACTATCCTCATGACTGTTTTGTACATTTATGAGGGACAATGACTGCTAGCCCAGAAAATTGTGCAATGCAATCCCTAAGCCTGCAGTCACTTCCCGCTGAGATTGTGCATTGTGCAATTCTAGTAGTCAGCAGCCAGATTGGACCATGCATTGCACAGTTCCAGCAGTCAGTCAGCCTCCCAGCAGCCCATACTGTGCCTTGCACAGTTTTGGCAGTCAGTCTCCCGACCTCCTGGCCGAAATTACGCAACTTTCATAATTAGTCACATAGGTATGTTGCAAGTCATTTCTCAAGTTCATTTTGGTTTTTGACTAACAGATTGTTTGCCATGAGTGTTTCCATGTCTCCAAGTATCGTAGGTGTTCATCTGCCTCTCAGCAGTACAAGTACAATAGTTTCTAAGAGAACAGAGTCGAAGACACCGTTCAGAGCACACTTGGGGATGCAGTCGATCAAGTGTTTATGGACTTGCCTACCCATGAAGACATTAAGTTGTTCATAGAAAATGACATCAAGATATGACAACAGAAACATCACAACGAGCAGCATCATGAACAACAGCTGAAGGCAACATACCGAATGCAACGAATACAAGAGGAAGGTTGTTGACAACATAGAGGTGGAACAAAGTTGCAAGCTCAATCAGATCCACTGATGATGAAAGCAACTTTGGAGACTTAGGCTATGAGGTGATGACGCGACATGAAGATCGCAAAAAGATAGAGAATGGAACAAAGAAGGAGTTGCATGTGTTGAAGCATCAACTCAAGGAAGAACATGAAGCTGCACAGACAGACGAATGATTTGCAAGAGGAATAGGAACAACAGTGGGCACAACATGCACTCACGGATGAAACTGCTCCCGTACATGTTAAATATCGATCCCAACAGTTGGCACAGAGCATACATGGTGAGCAGTGTTGTTGATCGCATGCAAGGGATTCAACAACATGCATGTCATTGTGTGCACACATGCGATCCAACCCATTTAGCACACTCACCAAGGCGAAGACAAGAAGCAAGTCCAACTGGAGCTGAACATGTACTTCGACAAGTTGATGCGCATGATGACCAACACACACTTGAAGATCAACACATACACTATGCATTAGTGTGTTGTCGGTTCAATGACACCCAAGAAGACCATGCGCATGTTAGCAGACGAGTTGGATGGATCCATACCAATGCACCAGATGCAACGAAGGTAAGAGTTCACTTCAACAAGATGTTACCATGGGGTGCATGCACACAATCATAGACGACCAAGCTTGGCATCAACTCACCACCTTCGTCATCATAATCATGTCAGAGAGTTGGTCTCATCACAACGGACTGAGTGTCAGTGATGCCTTGCATAGCTTGCTCAAGCCATATTGTCTCACATGAGTACATGTGCATTGTAATGTAACGCCATGTCAAGTGTAAGTCAAGTGTAGATAGTTGGATGTAACAGTCATAGAGTAGATGAAGAGTCATGAGGGTAGATGAACTACCACAAAAGGGAATGTCAAGGGTCACCCCACCCTTTGTTATAAATAGAACCTCATAACTCATGTTAAAGGCCTTTGGTCAGCCAAGCTTCCGATAAGAATATCTTGGAGAGATCTTGGACAATATTGTAATGAGCCTTGACTTCTCCATTGCGCAGAGCTAGTACATCTCTTTGGAGGAGCAAGCAAATGTGGTTGTAACATTCCACTATTGGGACTAGTAGCTGGACATGGATGTATTGTATAACCATAACTTACACTTATTTATATAATAAGAGCCAACACGTTTTATGCATATGTTGTATTGTATCCCAATTATCTTGTTTACTCTAAATGGAATATGTATTTTTTTTCTTACACATGCATGTATGGACTATTTGTATGAGTATGTATGAATCTTTATGAAATGTGTTGTTGGTTTAACCATCACATTGGATTTCTTGCTAACTCTCTTTCCAGCTGGTGATGCATCTTTTCTCATGTGTTCCTGATCTGAAATCACGCGTAAATGACCTGGTATTATAGACTCATGTGCTGGGGTGTGCCTATGTTATTTTATGCAACGAATCGATAAGATTATGAAATACATAGACACTGAAACAATAAGAGAAACGTAGTAAGCAAACACATAAACACAACAAGTTTAGTAAGGAGTTCACCCAATCCTTCTGGGTTGTCTCCTGGTCCAGCCTTCGGTGGTGGCCTTTCTATTGTGTTTTAAAGCATATTTTTTACAATAAGGAGCTCAATTTCAGTCTCACTTAACAAATGATGATCAATAGGATTGTACTTGGATCCCCCAAGTCTCTAGAGTTCACAGACTCTCCTTAATGAATCTCGACCTCAACTTGTCTCAGTGGTATGAGTCCGATTTGGTACTCAATACATGATAGGTATACACAAAAGAGTTGCTTGAACCTCTCGAGCCTTCTCTGGAGTTCACAGACTCTCGGCCTCTCTCTGTCTCTATCTATCTGTGCTGCCTTTACTTTGCAGGTCAGCTCAACTTCTCTGTTCTCTGCAATTTGCTTCTCTCTCTCTTTATGCCTCTCTTTTGTCTTACTCTCTACCTATTCGTGGCTTAAAGCCAATCCGCTCCCTGACTGTTCGTTTCCGCTTCCCGGCTCTCTGGATCTCCTGCCTCTGTTCGCTTGAATTCCCCTGCTCTGCGTCATCATCATTGTGTAATGCTTCACAGAGAGGTGGCCACCTGTTTCCTGACGAACTGACTGTCAGTTCTCTTTGAATGGTTGTTATTTCCATTGCTCCAAGATTGCTTGTGAAACTGATTCCTCTGCCAACTCATCGGTCATGCCGGATCTCAAATCTTATATGACTTTAGCCTATTTCTCCATCGAATCCAGTCATCCATCAAATCATTGCTCCACTGTTGATCGGGAGCCTCCAGATCCTACGGTCTCCATCCATATCGGGCGTGTAAGTAGCATGACCTTTACTCGTTTGATGTGTGCGATTTTCTCTCTCATCCACCGGACGCATGTCAACCAGTGTATGGCATCGGGCGAGACTCGGTCAAACTCGCTTACCGCTTGAGGCCCTTCAGATATCCTGTTGGTTTTAGCACGGGACCCGCCTTCTGACGGAATTGGCGATTTCCGTACGGTTTTATGCTTTCCTCGTGACCGAGCGCTTGGGGACTTTCCTTCACTAAGGGGGACGCCCTGCGATATGCAATTAGTGCGATCGCGTATCAGAAACCACCCTTGTTTCTGGATTTGACCTCCCATTTGTCAATTTGTGCCAGTGCGCGGTCACCATGGGCCAACGGTTTGCACGCTTTGACTGAGGGTCCTCATTGTTTCGTGCTAACCACAAATTGCCATTGTTTAGGGGTTATTTCTGATAAGCTCGATATGCATAAGACTTTGAAGCTTGACATAATTTGAAACAATAATGAAAACTTAGAGAATGTTTAGGGATCCAATTCGGATCACGGCCTTCCCACTGAAAAAGATTTTGGACCACCAAAAGTTGGTTTTCAAGCGTCGACTAAGTGAGGGTATAACTGTCTCACTTGTCTGATCTTTATCCATTTTGCACTACTTGGATTTGAACCCTTGAGTCCAATCCTGAGGTACTCAACATATCCCTTGTGCATCGTCCTCACCTTCCGGTCCAGAACTGTATCTTCTTGCAATCCATTGAGATATTCAGGTAACATATCATCAATAGAAGGCAATTGACTCCGCTCTTTGGGATCTTCAATTAATGAAAGTTCAAATAGTCTTAAGCTGTCTACGTTAACGACTGAGTAGATGTGCATGTAAGTTGGTAAATCAAGGCAAAAAGCATTCTCGCCAATTTTCTCAAGTATCTTGAAAGGTTCATACCTTATTGGCTTTATCTTTTTACCTTCACCTTGCATTTTGTCTTTGCTTATATACAGCCAGACTTGATCACCAACTTGGAAACTATGCTCCATCCAATGCTTGTCATGCCTTGCCTTGTACTTGGCTTGTCTCTTTTCCAGCTGTTCCTGTACTGCCTGGTGAATCTCTTGGATTTGTTCAATGAACTTGGTTGCCTTGTCCACATCACTGTGTCCATCAACTGCTATGTCTTTACCAAAGACAAAATCCTAGGGAGACCTTGGTGTGAAACCAAAACAGGTCTCAAAAGGAGATATATGTGTGGAAGAATGTTTTGCTCGGTTGTAAGCATGTTGCACATAACACAAATGATCATCCCAAAATTTGGGATGCTTGCTGCAATAGCCTCTGAGCAACTGGATCACTGTCTTGTTGACCACTTCTGTCTGGCCATCTGTCTGTGGATGAAAGGTTGTGCCTTTCTTCGGTTTGGTGTCCATCAACTCCCACAGACTCGACCAAAACTTCCCAACAAATTGGGAATCTTGATCAGATACAATGGAAGTGGGTAATCCAAAATGAACCCATACATGCTGAAAGAACAACTTTGCAGTTTGTTCAGCTGTAGTATGTTTATTACAAGGTATCAAAATACACATTTTTTTGAACCTATCCACAACAACATATAAATAGTCATGACCTTTCCTAGATTTAGGCAGTCCTCCAACAAAGTCCATGGAAACACTTTCCCAAGTATGAGAAGGAACTGGTAGTGGAGTGTACAAGCCTAGTTTTCTATTTCTGGGCTTGCTTTTAGCACACATGGTACACCCTCTTACATATCTAGAAATTGTCTCATTAATATTTGGCCAATAACAAAATCTTTGCAGTTGTGCAACCATTTTACTTACCCCAAAGTGACCTGATATTAGAGAAGTGTGTGCTTCTCGAATTATCTTTACTCTTTCAATTTGTGGAATGCATGGCTTCCCACAATGATACAAGAATTGGTCCTTAATATGATAATCCAATTCTTCTACTCAATTGCCTTGACTTAAAGTTGCATATACATCTTTAAAATCTATATCTTGAGCATATTGTTCAATGTAGCTCTCATACAATACTAAATTATGCTTAAGTATAGTATATGCATTTATTATTGGTCTAGATAACATATCTGAAACTTTATTGTGTATGCCCATTTTATATCTGATGATTAAATGAAACTGTTGTAGAAAACCCATCCATCTATAGTGTCTTGATTGCTGCAACTTAGTTTGGGAGTGTAGATATTGAAGTGGTTGATGATCAGTACGTATAACTGTCCCTTTGCCCATTAAGTAATGTTTCCACTTTTTCACACTTTACTAATGCATACAATTCTTTATCATAGGTGGGATAGTTAACTACTGCAGAATTAAATGTCTCAGAATGATAACATATGGGTTTACCGTGTTGTATCAACACTGCACCCATGGCATAGTCACTGGCATCCGTTTGGATCTCAAATGGTCTTTGAAGATTAGGCAGTGCTAGTACTGGTGTTGTACTAATCTTTTCTTTCAAGGTGTCGAAGGCTTTCTGTTGTTTGCCTCTCCACTGAAACACCTTGTTCAATCCTGTTAAAGCATGTAAGGGAGTTGCAATTAAGGAAAAGTTAGAAATGAACTTTCTCCAATATTGTGTTGCTCCTGAGAAGCTTCTAACTTCTGTAGCAGATTTGGGTTTAGGCCAGTTTACAATGGCTGCAACCTTAGAGGGATTTATCTTCAATTCACCACCCCCTACTATATGTCCCAAATAATTCAAAGATGTTTTGCCAAATTCACATTTTGATAGTTTAACATAAAGTTTTTCTCTTTTCAAAACATCTAGTGTCTGCTTAACATGCTTTAAATGTTCTTCCCATGTTTTGCTAAATATAAGAATGTCATCCAGATATACAATAACAAAATCATCAAGAAAAGGTCTGAGTACATCATTCATTACTCTCATGAAAGTAGCAAGAGTATTAGTTAAGCCAAAAGGCATAACCAGCCACTCATACAATCCCTGCTTTGTTTTGAAAGCAGTCTTCCATGCATCTTGTTTTGCAACTCTAACCTAATGATAGCCACTATGCAAGTCCAATTTGGAAAAATAAATAGCTTCCTTTCACTGATCTAGTAGATCATCTATGCGAGGAAGGGGATAACAATTTTTTATCATTATATTATTAAGTGCTCGGTAATCAATGCACATTTTCCACGAGCCATCTTTCTTTTTCACCAAGACGATTGGAGACCCACATGGTGATGTGCTAGGTCTGATAAACCCCTTCTCGACCAACTCCTGTACCTGCCTCTTGATTTCTGCTTTCTCTAAAGCGGACAACCTATACATTCCGATGTTAGGCAATGGGGCATTTTGCTGCAAATTAGTATCATGCACTAGTTCCTTTTTGGGTGTCAGACCTTTAGGTTCTTGAAACAAGATATCATATTCTGAAACAACTTTTTCTAAATTAGCTTGTTGTTTAGTATCACAGCCCTCAAATACATAGGTTTTATCAGGTTTCTTTTCCTTTACAATCATCCGTAAAAATTGTTTGCATGAATTTACAATTCGTTTCATCTGCCCTGAGTTTATGAGAGTATAATTATTCTTGAGCTTATGAGCTTTTACAATATATTTGATTCCATCTTTAACGAGTAGATACTTGTTCTCAGCGCTATAAAAAATAGCTTTTCTATCATACAAGTAAGGACTTCCTAAAAAAATTCCACATATATCGAAAGGAACTATATCTAACTCAACCTCATCTACAAACACTGACCCAAAAGAAAACTTAAGTTTACATTGTCTAGTCACTTGTAGTTGTGCTTTATCACATAACCAACCTAATGGGTATGTCTTCTTGTGAGGTGTAGCCAATAATCCCAACTTCTTTACAATTGTTTTAGAAATTAAATTTATTTGTGAGCCACTATCAAATAAAGTATCAATCTTTTGATGATTGGAAATAACTCAAATATGAAAAAGCTCATGTCTTTTCCTTTCATTTTCTTCATTATTAGTAGATTGTGCAGAATTAGTAGTAGATGCTTCAGAATTTTTACCTTTTATACCGATGGCTGCAATGGTTGTTTTATCTCCTGAGTCTGACCCCAAATCTTTCTGAATAGCTGCAACAATCTTCTTCTTCTTGCCCTCGAACTTCTTAGGTCTCAGCTTCGGACGCAGAATCCAACAGTGTTCATCATCATGCCCATCCTTCTTACTGTGAGTGCATGAAGAATTGCTTTTCTGTACAGTGTTGGCCTTCCTCTCTTTCCATTTATATTTTATTTTCTCCTTATTTTTGCTTGCAATGGGTTTGGATAATCCCCCAACTTCTGGGTTCCCATTCTTTCCTCTAGCTTTTAGATGCATAACTTGAACAAATACCTCATCTATACTAGTGGGATTAAACATGAGGATAATGTGCCTCATGTAGCTGTGTAGACCACCTATGTACTTCAACAGAGTCTCAGGTGAGACTAAAGAAATTCCTAGAATCAAAGCTTTTTTCCTAAATTCTTGGGTGTAACCTTGTACACTTTGCCCTTTCAATTGGCGAAGAGTTTTCCAGCTCATCATGGCTTGCTACATGTAAGCTAGTGGATAGAACTGCTTTTTGATTGCAGAAACAAATTCACTCTAGACAGAAAGAATCTTACCATGTTTCTTCATGTCATCTTGTGTCCTGCCTTCCCACCATACCAAGGCGGTGCCTCCGAGGCATAAGCTAGCCAACTGAATCTTACTCTTGTCTGAGTCAATACTCTGCACTCTGCAATAAACATCAATCTGCCTGATCCAATTGTCTAGCTTCTTTGCATTCCACTCTCCATCATATATGGGTAAGTCAAATTTAACATCTAATTTAATCAAAGATGTCTTCTTTTTATGTTCAAGGCTATTAGGAGGCGTGAGAAATTTTTCTTCTTTCCCTTTGCCTTTTGAGTGGTCATGGAGGAGAGGTTCTTCTTCTCCTTTATCTTTGGAGTCTGATGAATCTTCATCTTTACCTTTCTTAAACTCCCTATAAATTTCCTCTACCATGGACCTCATGGCCAGGAAACTA
This sequence comes from Pinus taeda, assembly GCA_000404065.3. Classification (NCBI taxonomy): domain Eukaryota; kingdom Viridiplantae; phylum Streptophyta; class Pinopsida; order Pinales; family Pinaceae; genus Pinus; species Pinus taeda. Next base: position 90,927 of record APFE030764804.1, read on the forward strand.
GCTATAAATTGGGGGTCTGGTCCCAAGGGACTTTCTTCTAACATTTTCCCCTTAGAATAGACTCTTCCAATTTCCGGGTTAGTTTAAGCCAGTTCTCCTTCTCCTAATTTAAACTTTGATCTAGTTAGCATTCAACAATAAAATCCAGCACAATCTTGTCTAACCTTAACAACCTAGCCGCTCTGATACCACTTGATCTGAAATCACCCGCAAATGACCTCATAGAATTAATGAAAGTATTACAGACTCGTGTTGGGGTGTTCCTATGTTATTTTATGTAACGGATCGATAGGATTGTGAAATACACAGAGACTGAAACATTAAGAGAAACACAATAAGCAAACACATAAACACAACAAGTTTAATAAGGAGTTCACCCAATCCTTCTGGGCTACGTCTCTTGGTCCAACCTTTAGTGGTGGCCTTTCTATTGTGTCTTAAAGTAGAGTTTTTACAATAAGGAGCTCAACTTGAGTCTCACCTAACAGATGATGATCAGTAAGATTGTACTTGGATCCCCCAAGTCTCTTGAGTTCACAGACTCTCCTTACTGAATCTCGACCTCAACTGGTCTCAGTGGTATGAGTCTAATTTGGTGCTCAATACCTAACAGGTATACACAGAAGAGTTGCTTGAACCTCTCAAGCCTTCTCTGGAGTTCACAGACTCTCGGACTCTCTCTGTCTCTGTATTCTTGATGTTGCCTTTACTCTGTAGGTCAGCTCGGCTTCTCTGTTCTCTGGAATTTGCTCCTCTCTCTCTTTTTGCCTCTCTTCTATCTTACTCTCTTCCTGTTTGTGGCTTAAAGCCAATCCGCTCCCTGACTGTTCGTTTTTACTTCCCGGCTCTCTGGATCTCCTGCCTTTGTCCGCTTGAATTCCCCTGCTCTGCGTCATCATCACTATGTAACGCTTCACAAAGAGGTGGCCACCTGTTTCCTCATGAACTGAGTGTTAGTTCTCTTTGAACGGTCATTATTTCCGTTGCTCCAAGATTGCCCGCGAAACTGATTCCTCTGCCAACTCATCGGTCATGCCGAACCTCAAATCTTATATGTCTTAGCCTATTTCCACGTTGAATCCGGTCATCCATCAGATCATTTCTCCGTCGTTGATCGGGAGCCTCCAGATCCTACGGTCTCCGTCCATATCGGGCAGGTAAATATCATGACCTTTACCCGTCCGATGTGAGCGGTTTTCTCTCTCATCCATCGGATGCGTGTCAACCAGTGTATGGCATCGGGAAGGACTCGTTCGAACTCATTTACCGCTTGAAGCCCTTCCGATATCCTGTCGGTTTTAGCACGAGACCCTCATTCTGACGGAAGTGGCGATTTCCGTATGGTTTTATGCTTTCCTCGTGACCGAGCGCTTGGGGGCTTTCCTTCACTGATGGGGATGCCCTGCAATATGAAATTAGCGCTAATCGCGTATCAGAAACCACCGTTGTTTCTAGATTTGACCTCCCGTTTGTCAATTTGTGCCAGCGCGCAGTAACCATGGGCCAACGGTCTACGCGCTTTGACCGAGGGTCCTCATTGTTCCGTGCTGACCACAAATTGCCATTGTTTAGAGGTTATTTCTGATAAGCTCGATATCCATGAGACTTGGAATCTTGACATAATTTGAAACAGACATGAAAACTCAGAGAATGTTTAAGGATCCAATTCGAATTAGTTCCCTTCCAAACCGAGTACTATTACAGGTTTCCAAGGGATGCACTCATCTCAACCCCCATATGTTAGAACCTATCATGCACCTTCCTTGACTCACTGCAATTGTCACAGCCTTGCTACCAATAGAGTCATCTTACTTGCCTCTGTGCGAAGTCACGGTCAAGGCATTACCATATGACCCACTGCTAGGACTCCTACACTAAACAGTCTAAGGCCTAATTGGGACTTCTTATCGAGGGGATCCCCTTACATGTTGGCGTGTCCAGCATCGTCAACACATTGTAAATAATATAGTATACTAAATTATCTTTATGATTTTTTTGATTTTAGGATTCTAGGGTAAAATCTATGTGTTATTGTGTGTGTGCCATTGCATATTTTCTATTTTTATTAAGAATTTTTTATAGCCAGTAATTGTACACTGTTAAAACTAACATAAACATAAAGACATTAACAAAAATAAGGAGAAATAAATGTGTATGTGAATTGTCTGGTTGGTAAAATAATTACATTATGAAAATGAACTATATACACACTACTAATCACTTATAGGGTGCCACATTCTATATTTTGACCCTCAAAAATCAAAGTGCATGTCACCTTCCTTACATTACAATGTTTGTAAGAGGGCATCCAATTTTTAAATCCTTTACAAGGGTCTTGCAATTATTGGGTTGACCATTTTTAACTACACCAAAACCCCCTCCTTGCCTTATATAAATCCAACTCACAAACTTATGGGTGTTGAAGGAAATTCTAACACCAATATTTTCTTCACATCATTAGATAAGGTCAAAGAAATCCGTTCCATTGATTTGTGCTATCTCATTCATGCCTCATATTCCTATTCCCAAAAGTTTAATCATGTGCAAAAACTATTATCATGTGAATGACTATTGAGTCACGATAATATCCATATCTATATCACCTTTCTAAGAGGTTCTTGGCTATCTTAAACAAAAAATGGAGGACTATAAATGTCGTACATGTCCACAACCATATTTCTAATAAATGCAAGGATGTGTGGCCACCCTCCAACTTAGATATAGACAATATATGGTGTAATATCCAAGAACTTTTAATCCTCACATTTACAAAACTTTTGTGTCTCTTTCAAATATTTATTTTTCTATTTATTCAAGCAAAAAGGAAATTCAACAAAGATCTTGTTGCTTCTCCTTGGCACTAGAGATTTAGTAGAGATGTCCTTGTAATTTGTTCCATTAGCAGTTTAAACAAATTGTTTAATGTTGAAAAATGGTTTATGGGCTGACAACTACCCATAAGAGAGAATCATAGTTTACAATGACAATTATTCTCCAAGTGTAAAGCGAAATTGCCAATGCAATATGGTCTCACCAAAACCTTCTCTTGCACTGTAGAGTAGGTAGTAGAGAAAGGAAGGCTTCCATATATCAATGAGGGATTGTAGATGTCATGTGTTAGGTAGAGATAAAGTATTAATATTGGTTTTAGAATAATGAGTAAATTGGAGTGTCCTAGTATGGACTATTAATTGAGCTTAAGAGCACTTAGGTTGGGTTAAAAGAGAAAGAACCTTGAGATCATTCCTTAAGCCCTAGTGGACTCATATCCCAACATGGGGTGGTATTCACAATGAATACCTATGGTTAGGTGGAATGTTGTTTGTATGTAGCCAATTTCATGACATTCATATTAACAAATAAATATTCTTGCGTTTTTTTATGAATATGCATAATAAACAATTATCTTTTATGGTAAAATGAAATTGTGAATGCATATTATGTGTGAATGGGTGGTTAAGTATGAATTTAGATAGTAAATTCCATTGGATATTTTTACTTACCTAAACCATTTTCACTTATTCTCCAAATACATTGTGCACATCTTTACAATAGTATATAAATACAATGGAGTTCCCCTTTGTTCTAGATTAACGAATAAGTTGAATATTGGGAAGAGTAGGTTTCAAGCCATTATCTGAGCTTGTGATCCTATGTCATGGATACCAAACATAGCTATAATAGTGGGCATTCTATGTTATAAGGATGATCCAAAAATAGAGTTTGCTTGAAAGTTGGTTGTGGGGCTACGAAGGATTAAATTAACATATTATAAGTGTTATTACCTTTTTGTACTTAGGATTCATGAAAAAGTCCTATTGGTGTGGATCATAAAGGTGCATCCTATAGGGATAGGGCCTTATTAATCCAATATGTTATGTACCTTTTATCAATTTATATATCAACATGAGGTAGTTAAATCCTAGGAAAAGTTGCATGAGGGATTATTAGGGTGGAGGCCACAATATGAGGACATGTTGTGCCCTCTTATTTGTGTGTCTTATAGACCTACACAATGGAGGAAGGGGGTATTCAAGACCTACTAGGATCTTGACCATCTATTGGATTTAACATCGATAACAAGGACCCAACTTAGCATAATTATTTAACTTAGTGGAGAGGAAACTCATAGTGGATATCTGGTGAAATTTGGGTTGTTGTTCTAGCAAAGTCAATGTCGGAGAATAAACTCGAGGTTATGGAAATAGTCCCTTGGATACATGTAAGGAATTCAATTAGTTTATGTTATAAACTAATACCATTGGGGAGGGAAATGCTTTAGGCCCATGTCAATATTATTTGTTTGTTGTCTCAATCATGACACAACCAACCCCCTAATGCCATATTAGGGTTGTGGGGTGAAATTAGACCTGATATTCAAGGTACACTATGAATATGGGTTATCCAAAATTCTTATTTTTTCATCACCTCAAATCCCAATATTTATACCACCATTTCCTTCTACTCGTCAAGAGTTTTCCAATGATATAATTTTTGTCTCATTTTGAGCTAGGGGTGCAAAGTTATGACCCTTAGATTTTTCCCCCTTTTGTTGGGACATGTCATCATTCGTATGCCCTTGTGGCTTCCTTGGCCATTTTGGACTTCCACATAGGTCTGTCTCTAGGCCCTCATGTCATATTGGGCCTCGCCATATTGTCAAACTTCATAAGTGGTAAGGTTAAAATCCTTTAGGTTCTTATAACCATTATAGCCATTATGGTTCATTGCAGGTATAATTGATATGGCACCGACTATTTGATACCATTGTATGTCGAGGTCCCTACATCTAATGGGCCCAATATATCAATATTTGATATTGCACCAACCCTTTGAGTCTTTGGTACAATGGGTGTGGAAAAGTCCTCTTGATAAGCCAATAGTCTCGATCATTGATATGGCTAATATGGGCATTGACCCCTAGATCCACCAATGTGCCAATATGGTATGGTTTCCATGTAGATTACTGGGGCCCAAAAAAAAAAATTATAATAGGAAAACCCTCACAAAATAATAATTCCTGATATGCTGAAGACCCACATAAATTTCCATATCTTCCCTTTTCCAACCAATCATATGACCATGTGGTGTTGAATAACATGTCTTAAACATGGCATGTGTTGATGTGTCCACTGCCACATGGCACTCTTAGAATGTGCCATGTGTCACTCATTTTTCATAGTTCACGTGAATAAAAGGCTATATTTTGGTGACACATAATCCAAGTGGCATTTCCATGTCACCATTATGACATCATGCTGATGTCATATCCACGTACTTGATACCCTCATTTCACTGATATCTAAGGGCATTGGTTGATAGTCCCAATAAAAGGGATTTAGGGTTGTCTACTGATAGGACATCACTCAAGCCTTGGCATATCAAAGTTTCTCCATACACCAAACATTACATTCATTTAGGGGGACAATATATCAATAAGCCCCTTCTTGTAGCTAGCTCCAAGTCCTAGCTCCCCTTGGCACATGTGACCAAGGGCTAAGGCTAGGGCCTCCACAAACTATAGATTTCAGAAAAATACAAGATGTTTCCCAAATGCATCTATGCTCTCCACAATCTCTCTAATGGCAACACAAATTTCTTCCTTTAAATAGTCCAATCTTCCGCCTCTGGCCAACAAGGTTACCACACCCATACAATTTTGTGTTGCATATTATTATGGCCGCAGTCATGAAGCTCTTAAAGAGAAAAGCCATTAAGGCTAGGAAAAATATCTCCATTCAGGGGTATACAATTGATCTGATAATCACCCTATGAGAGACATCAGTTGAAGATTTATTAAACAAAGGTATTACAGACTCATGTGCTGGTGTGTGTTATGTTTTATTTAAGCAATGGATCGATTAGATTGCCAACACACAGACAATTGAATGGAAAGACAATAGAGAAATACAGTGAGAAAACATAAAGACACAAGAAATTAATAAGGAGTTCACCCTATTCTCCAAGGCTACATCTCCAGTCCATCTTTCATTGGTGGCCTTGTTTTATTATGCCTATTACAATACAGGGACTCAATGTGAGTTCTCATAAAGCAGGTTTTGCCTGGCAGGGTGGTTCTTGGATTCCCCAAGCCACTAGAGTACATAGACTCTTCTTCCTACCAGCTCTGTGACCTTCTAGTCTACAATGGAAAGAGCCAAATGTGGTGCTCAGTCTGGACAGATTCCTCTATGGGATGGCTTGAATCTCTTAAGCTCTCTGGTGCTCGATGTTGCCGCTGGTAAGCTCGGCCCTCTGTCTCTTTCTCCTCTTGATTTACTACCTTCTTCTCTGGTTTCTGTCGCTCAGTGTTCAGTCCTCCTCTCGGGTGCACTCTGACTAAGTCCAACTTGTGTATTCTGTCTCTGTTCATGGTTTTTAGCCATTCTGTTCCAAGCGTGTTCGGTTCCTCTTCTTCCTTTGTCAATTCACCTTCTGTAGCTGTGCTTGGAGTTCCTTGTTCGGGGTCAGAATGAATGCTCTGGGAGTGGCCACATGTCCTCCTCTAAATAGCACCAGCCTGCTTCATTGGTTCGTTTCTTCAGTTACGTCGTGGATGCATTCCTCCTCCACCATGGCGGTCAAACGGATTCCAAATCCTTCTAAAATGCAGCGTGTTCCTTCATCGATTCTTCTTCCCCCCGTCGGGCTCAATCTTAGCCATCCGATCTGGGGCCTCCAGATTCGACGTCATACGCAATTCCCACGCGGTTGACTTGCTCGATCGATAATGCACAATCAACAGCAGTTTTCTCTCACCTCCGCTTGCCACGTGTCGATCGATGTATGGAATTGCTCCAATTTCTCCATAACCACTTACCATTTGAGGGCACCCCGATCAATACCACCAATTTTTTGGAGCGTGGGTCCCACCTTGTCCTTTAGCACTTATTCACTTTTCACCCACGGTTCTCCAGCTCCTAACACGACCGAGTGCTCGAGGCTCCTCCATTTTGGCCCTGTTTGCCCAGCGATGCGCAATTAACGCTAATCGCGCATCAAAATCCACCTCCTTTTCCCGATCCAGGGCTCCCAGGGGCTACTTCGACCTCCTCCGCAGTCTCCATGGGCCTCGGTCAACACGCTTTGACCAAGGTCCTCGTTGTTCCACGCTGGCTGCCATTGCCACTGGTTCAGGGGTGTTTTTGATCGCTGTTGTGGAATTTTTAGAGATTTGTCCCGACCTGATACAGTCATAGTTCTTTGACAGTTCTTGATGGATCCAATTCAGATCACGGCCTTCCCACTGAAAAAGCTTTTGGACCACCAAAAGTTGGTTTTCAAGCATCGACTAAGTCAGGATATTTCTTTCTCACTTGTCCAATATCAATCCATTTTTCACTACCTGGTTTTGAACCTTTCAGCCCAATCCTAAGGTACTCAACATATTCTCTGCGTGTCGTCCTCACCTTCCTATCCAAGACTATATCTTCCTGCAATTCATTAAGATATTTAGGTAGCAGGTCATTAATAGAAGGCAATTGACTTTGCTCTTCGGGATCCTCAATGATTGAAGGTTCAAACAATCTCAAGCAATCTGCATTTACGACTGAGTAGATGTGGATGTAAGCTGGTAGATCAAGGCAAAAAGCATTTTCACCAATCTTCTCAAGTATCCTAAAAGGTCCATACCTGATGAGCTTTAGCTTTTTACCTTCACCTTGCATCCTATCCTTGCTTATATACAACCAAACCTGGTCTCCAACTTGAAAACTATGCTCCATCCGATGCTTGTCATGCCTAGCCTTGTATTTGGCTTGGCTCTTTTCCAGCTATTCCTGTACTGCCTAGTGGATCTCCTGGATCTGTTCAATGAACCTAGTTGCCTTGTCCACTTCACTGTGTTCATGAACCGTGGGATCTTTACCAAAGACAAAATTCAAAGGAGACCTTGGTACGAAACCAAAACAAGTCTCAAAAGGAGATCTCTGTGTAGAAGAGTGTTTTTCTCTATTGTAAGCATGTTGCACATAACACAAATGTTCATCCCATGTTTTACTAAAAATCAGAATGTCATCCAGATACACAATAGCAAAATCATCAAGAAAAGGCCTGAGTACATCAGTCATTAATCTCATGAAAGTAGCAGGAGCATTGGTCAAGCCAAAGGGCATAACCAACCACTCATACAATCCCTGCTTTGTTTTGAAAGCAGTCTTCCATGCATCTTACTCTGCAACTCTGACCTGATGGTATCCACTGTGCAAATCCATCTTGGTGAAATAAACAACTTCCCTCAATTGATCTAAAAGATCATCTATGCGAGGAAGGGGATAACGATTTTTTATTGTTATCTTATTCAGCGCTCGGTAGTCAATGCACATTCTCCACGAGCCATCTTTCTTTCTCACCAAAACGATTGGTGACCCACATGGTGATGTGCTAGGCCTGATGAACCCTTTCTCAAGCAACTCCTACACCTGCTTCTTGATTTCATCATTCTCTAAAGCAGACAACCTGTACATCCCAATGTTAGGAAATGGAACATCTTGCTACAAAATAATATCATGTATTATTTCCTTTTTGGGTGGCAGACCTCTAGGTTCCTAAAACAGGATATCATACTTTGAAACAATTTTTTCTATATCAGCTCGCTGCTGAGCATTATAGCCCTCAAATACATTGGTTTTATCAGGTTTCTTTTCCTTTACAACCATTAGTAAGAATTGTTTGCATGAATTTATCATTCTTTTCATCTTTCTAGAATTTATGAGAGTATAATTATTCTTGAGCTTGTGAACTCTTACAAAGTATTCCATTCCATCTTTAACAAGTAGATACTTGTTCTCAACTCTATAGAAAATAGCCTTTCTATCATACAAGTAAGGACTTCCTAAAACAATT
>APFE030764804.1:118624-149571 GCA_000404065.3 Pinus taeda
CAGGGCTAGAAAAATGACTAAGCTCTCCTGTGGCCCCTTGTGGAAAGAAAACAACAAGTGGGAGATTGTTGGGTTGTGTTATATTCTTTCCACATAGTTAACAGGGGAGTCAATCCCGGGGTGGTTGCCGAGTCAAACTCTCTGGTTGACCAACATAGAGACTTACTGATTAGCTTGCGAGCAACGCAACTTGAAATGACTTGCTCGGTGCTCCGACGTTGTTCTGGGTGACAGTCGATCAAGTCAATGGCTAGGTGATCATATGGCTTTCAGAGGGGAGTCCAGTTGTCAGAACTTCAGCAAAATGACTAAGTGTGTGAACGAGTGAAAGATGCATATGTGATCTTGCAACACACACTTGCATGATTCGACGACGAGATGACTCATACCATCCAGACACATATGTACAACATGACTGACCGACGATGTAGGCAACAAGTGCGACACTTGTGATTGATCATTGGTCAATCGTGGCGACACTTGCCCGATAGTGAATGTAACTCAATGTGTGAGTGCGACAAATGTTTTCATAGCGATCACAACAAGTACACACAAAACAAAGACTTTGAGCATAACCAGAACATGGTCGCAAGCATGACTTTGATATCAACATGCAAGACTTGGTGAAATGAACAAGCAAGGCAAATGCGAAGACTCATGCGAGCTCATGGAGTGAATCCGCGTGTGTGCAGTCATCAAGAAAAACTCTCAAGGGAGGCTCCCAAATTGGGTGCATGCCAAAATTTTGGAGGGTGGTTATAACCGCTACAACAAAACTCGATTCTGAATCAGGATCCTGCAAATTGACATGGATAAAAAACATCAATTAGATAATCAAAATATAAATAAAATTTGAACTTAATGGAAATGGAAAGGGAGAACTCTACGAAAGACTTTAAGAAATATGGAATGAACTGGAATTTGAAGAATTAGTCATTTGATATTATGAGATTTTCTCCCCGCATTTGTGAGAAAAAACAACAATAATTTTTTGTGTACATACCTAAAATTAATTTCAAGAACCATATAACCACAATCTAAAATTCAATATAGTTTTCAAACCATTTTTCAAGAATAGGGTGACTTAAAACGAAAAATGTATACTATGAACTACTATAGCTCATGGGGATGCATCCTAAATGATAATTTGAGATGAATATGTCATTTATGTAAAAATTAAAATTCAGATAATTTTTAAAGCATATTGGTGCTCTTGTAAAACTAAACGCACCGATGTGTTTAAATCATAACAACATCGATGCGTTAACATAATAACCACACAAGTTTTCCAGAATTTTGAAAATAAAAAAGAAATTGTATCATATCGGTGTTGTTCTAAAACTAATCGCATTGATGTGTTTCACTAATAATAACACTGGTGCGTTAAAATAATAATTGCATCAGTTTCGAGGATTTTGAAAATTTAAAAATTAATTCTATCATATTAGTGTGCTAGCAAATTCAGTGCACCGATAAATTATCTTAATTGGTGCGCATTACTTGTGAACATACTTGTGCGTTTTTTTTTGGGTTGTGTTATATTCTTTCCACATAGTTAACAGGGGGTTTGAGGGGTACCCATAACCCCACTTTATGGGTCGGGGCAGCCGCCCCTGAAAATTTTGGTTTTAGACCCTATGTTTAGGTTGGGCGGACCCCTATGGTTTTGTGCATGATTTCGCACATGTTTTTGGACCGCGATGGTTTTCGGTCATGGTATTGGAGACGTGATGGTTTTCGGTCCATGGTATTGGATGCTTCAGCATGTATAAATATGTATTGTAACATTGAAAGGAACATAATGAAAAATCAAGCTGGTAGTCCCGGTTTTGGGATTCAGTGGGAAGTCTCTGTGTATACGTGTTTTATGTGTTATGCTCTCACATTTTTTTATTTTTCTATGATTTAGAATTCGTATGCAGGCAATTTTTGTACGGGGCTAAAACCTATAGTTTTACTATATAACACACTGACGATCGGAAAAGGTGAAAAGGAAAAATGTGTGTTTGTTTTTTTCAAATTGAAAAATGAGCAGTAATTGATTTTTCGAAATCTAATTTCATATAATATTTTAAATAGTAAGAAATTATTCACTATTTCATTATTTTTCCCAAAATTTCAAGGGAGAGATTTCCAAGAGAGACATACTAGGAGCATTGTGGAGTAGTAGAATACTTTGGAACAACAGAACTATTTAGAAGATTAGAAGTGGAAAGATATGGATAGTAAAAAATTTAAATTTTGTTGTTGATTTACTAATAAAAAAATTTACAATTTTTGTTAGATTTAATTAAAAAATAGATTTGCAAGAGAGACATATTGGGAGCACTATGGAGCAACATTATACTTTGGAATGACATATCAACTATTCAAAAGATCAAAATTTGAAAGGTATGGTGATTCACTCAAAACCCTGCATAGTAAAAATTTTAAATTATTGTTGATTTAACAACAATAAAATTACATTTTTTTTGTTTGATTTAACCAAAAAAACAAAACAAAAAAACACAAAACCCTGCATAGTAAAACTAAATAAATAAATTCAAAAAAAAAAGAAAAAATCATGCACAGTGCAAATTTTACTATTGATTTTACTAATAAATTTTTTTATTATCTCACTTCCTAGTTAGATTAAAAAAAAAAAAAAATACTTACCTTAAACCCTTACTTTGTCTTGCTTATGTGACTACAAATTTTCATATTAGTATTTAACTCTTTCTACCGCTTCACAATTAGGGTTTTCCATTTTAGGCATTTTATATTTAATAGGTTTGTGAATTACTATATATAAGACATTTCACATGTAAATCATGGGGACCAGATGATGAATGGGATCCAAACCCTATCGGCCTTGTCTGTTTTTTTTTAAATGACTTTTGTTTACCAGTGCGCCATGTTTTATATAACACACTAATAAGCCATGTACTATATAACGCACTAGGTTGCTTATGACAAACAGCACCAGAAGTCAAAAAACTTGTGTTTAATTTTTTGTTTTCATTCTTTACTACGATGGTAGTGCTTTTATCGTTCGCACCATCATAATTTAAAGTTTTAAAAATAATAATAATAATAATAAACAAAAAAAATAAATAAATAAATAAATTTGTCAGTGCTCAATAATTAAACGCCTGTTGCACCACTGCTCCTATGACAAATAGCACCATTAATTCAAACCAATTGTGTTAATTTTTTTATGTTTTCGTTATTTAATGTGATGGCGGTGCCTTTATTGTTGCCTTTCACAAGGGTGATCGTATGACAAATATCACCATTAAGTCAAACCACTTGTGTTAATTTTTTTATGTTTTTGTTATTTACTATGATGGCAGTGCCTTATTGTCGCCTATCCCACCCTCATAATTTAAAGTAATTAAAAAATAATAATTTTCATTGTTGACGCTCAATAATTAAATGCCTGGTGAGTTTACTTAATTAAACACACTGTTGCGTTTATTTACATAAGCACGACAATTTCTATAGCTCTTTTTGTCTGAAATTTGTATGATTTATTTATAAAATATATTTAATGACTTCTATATTGAATGGTACATGTTGTATATTGATAATAAAAAAAATGTCTAAGTGATCAATTAGCAAAAATATTAATCCACACATTGATAGCACATCAAAAACAAAAAACAAAAAAAGATAAATTCTTTGTAAATTCTTTACAAAATTAATATGTTTGAACTATATATAAGTTTAACTAATATGTATTGGTTAGTGTGTGTCATGCAAAGCTACAAAATGAGAAAACTCGATAAGATTATTTATGATCTAAGTGTAGATGAGCGTAAAATCCTGACGGAAAAACTACGGAAGAATGAATAGGTGAATGAAAAAAATATTATTCAATATGAATTTTTTCTTTTGAATGCTCATTAGTAATATACTTAATAATATTAGCTAACATCTTTCAAACAATCTATTACTTCACATATGTTTAATGTTCTACATGGACCAACAATGAAGGAAAATAATGTCGTTCTAAGAAAAAAACTATAGAACAGGTAAATGACGATAAATTGGTTCGTGACTCATCTGGAGTGGTGTTGGAGGTTAATGCAAAGGGAAAAAACTTTTACAAAACTATGAGGGATATAGTGGAACGAATGTATAGACGTACTTTCCACTTAAAATACATAAATCAATCCAATGATTCCAAGAACCAAGTTATATTAAAATTACAGGAAGCATTTCCAAAGCGATGGTCAATGAGAGTTGTCAGACTTGCAATAGGAAAAACATACAACAACAAAAAGAAATCATTCAAAGAGTAATATTCCTAATTAAAATACTTTTCTAGAATGTTATGTATATATTACTACAAAGCATTCATTTATTAATATCAAGTTTGTTATATTTAGTTTTCATATATCAATATAAAAACAATTTATTATTTTTTCACAAAAATTATGAAAATCCCAAAGGATCAACGAGATGATATCTCAAACATGCAAGTAGGAATGTCCAAAAAAGTGTATATAGGGTGATTTAATTGTATGGTAAATCCCTGTCATTTAATTTTTCAAGCCGGGGGTTTCGTAAACTTAGAAGCAAACCAAAATATATGGGACCTCATATGGAAGTGTTGTAGGAAGTTTATTTAGAATGGATATGCATATTACAAATCTAAACTATTTTGAAAAGAAAATATTCAAACCTATTTTATGAAAGCATATAAATGATTGTTCAATGAGATTAGTATATTTTAGAAGATGGAGAAGAGGCTCTTGTTCAAGAGTCCTGGTTGTCCTTCCACATTCTTTCTATAATAACAGTGCCAAACATCTAAGAAAGCATGATGAAATGTAACTACGAAAGCATATAAATTTAGTCTAGGAATCATATAAGAAAGTGAATCTTGATTCCGTTTGATGCTAGTTCATGGAGAAGAGGCTCTTTTCTAAGAGTCCTAGTTGTCCTTCCACATCCAAACTAATTACTGAAAGGAGATCAATCTTCACACAACAAAACATGGCCATAACATGAATTCATACTGAAATTATCTACAAGTATTTACAGTAAAGAAATAAGATGAACATCCAGAATTAAAACTAGTATATTCACAACTTTGAACATTATTCTACAACAAAGTGTACTTAGCTTGGTATGGGGATCCTTCCATTCCTCAATGAGCACACATGAACAACTATCACACCTTAAGAATCAAACAACACTCATAACTCAGAATTTTGGAGAAAATGATATTATTCATGCTGAATGAACAATTACAAATCTGATGTTAATGAATAACTGATAATTGTTGGCCTCCTTTGAAGGATGCACCTCTTATTTATACATGAGTTAGGGATATCTTCTCAATAAATTTAAATCCCTTAAATATCTACTAGATCCATATATGTCTCAACCTATCCCTAAATACTAGATACAAATCCCATGACACATCAAGATCTCCATGATCTTTCTCCTTGGAATATGGTCCACCTCTTGGGTTGAAATTCGAATTTTTGCTTGGGAGACCAAGTAAGATCCTTCTAGAACCTCCAAATAAGCCTACACATGTCACAAAACTCGTAACATATATATATTATATATATATTATATACTATATATATATATATGAACATGCTAATTTCCTAGTTTTTTAATCATAAATTCATTGTAAATACATAAATAAATTACTTTGGAAAACAAGGATCCTAACCCATATAATCATGAATATGGTTACATGATGTAGGGTTTTAGGCTAGATAGTTATGAAATGAGGGCTAAATGGTTATGAAATGATGGAAATATGGATGAATATGGAAGAAAATTTTGAGACTCAATAGTGTACAAGGAGATGATCAAAGAAATGGACATAATTGCATCACAAGGCAAGTCATCTCAACAACAACGTGCTTCAAATGTATGTAACCATAGAAATTTTCTATTAGGTACATATAAACAAATAATTTAGCATTAACTATTATTTTTGAAGTATTTTCTTGCAGAAAAGAAAACAAAATGGAACCGATTCAGCACATAAAACAGGACAACAAGCAAGAAAAAGGTCGATATCAAATTTTGTGAGTAATTGTTAATATTTCCTTATAATAACTTAAGATTTCATTTATATATATTTTAAGTTGTTTTACAACATCCATCCTTGAATGTTTTCAAATAGGTGCTAAGATACAAAGAAGAGCCATCAGAAGAATTGATTGACATTGGGTTAAATATGGGTTGTGAGTATATGTTGGCATATCAAAAATTAATTGTGGAATTTGTATGTATCTATGTTGTTTTACTTCTCTGAGTTTATAGTTAATAGAATAAAAAAATCCTTTATATTAAATCTATGATTTATTATGAGGTATAAAACTTGCAAGAAACAAAGTATGGAGTTATGCCAACAAAAGAGTTGTTGCAACAAGGCAAGAGACTTGGTTTTGAAACCATGTGTAGAATTCATGACTCACTTCTTGCTATGGTACATTGAGATTCGATTTACAAATATGAATATTATTTATTTCAATTTTCATTATTCTCACCAATGTAAATACACTCATTACACTTTATTTTTATATTTACAGGTGGAACCTGAAGAAGACGAAAAAAATCAACGCAATCAAAAAAACGTTCGTCCAAATAACCCAATCCATTGAAGTAGCTCAAGCATTGACAATAGTTCCATCAAAGAATGATAAGCTATTAGGAAATCAATGCAAGCTAATGCATTTTTTGAAATAATTGTTTATGAAAATCATACATTTTGTTTAATGTAATGGACATAGTGTCCCAATTGAAAGACAATGGGTTACCAATAACTATCCCATTTTGTGTGACAAAGAATCTCTTATTCATATATAATAAAATACATTTTAATTTATTCTATTGCATTGTCCAATGTCTCTATGAAATGTTACACCACTGATTAAATATATGGATGATTAAATATTATAATGAAGAGATGAAAAATCTCATGATATAATAAATTAATTCAAACATCACATACAAATGCAATAATCAAAATTTAATTTATATGAATATTGTTATAAGATATATGTCGATTTTTCGATGAATAACGGATTTAAAAAATCACAATGATTGCATTGTCACAAGTCAATGTTTCTAAAAATGGAAAATGGATACCAAGACATCGTATATTAATGCATACTTGTCTGAATATGAATTTTTCAGAAACGATATTTATAATAAAAATAAATGGTATCATATACAAAATCTTGGTGCATCTATAAAATAAATACACACCAATGCATTATTTTATGTAAAAGCATTGATGGGGCAAGAATTTTTTTCCATGACCTAGTGCCTTTTCTGAAAAGTACAACACTGCAACATTTAGAAAAAATGAGCACAAGGGCATTATACTCTTCAAGCACCGGTAATGTTTTCATTTAACCCCTCGGTGCATTGTAATTCTTAAAGCACTAGTGCTTTCATAGAACCAATGCCCCGTGCTACAAAATATTGTTTCCAACCCCGGTGCATTATTCAAATTAACAACACTAGTTCTTTTATATCAGTGTTATGCATTGGTACTTTTGTACAACTCGTAATCACCGATGTTGTAAATTTAAATAAAAGCATCGGGTCTACAACCTTTTTTCCCTGCCTCGGTGTTGTCCCTCAAAAGTATGGCCTATGGCATTTGTTTAAGACATAAGCACCGGTGCGTTATACTTTTCAGGCATTGACGTTGTTTGCATTCACGCTCTCATTCTTTTATTTAAATTTACAACACTTGTGCTTTTATAGTGTTAGCGCACCAGTGATATTTTTCCATTAAGGACGCCACTAAAAAACTTCTACTAAAACCTTCAGCGGCATATATTTTTTTAGTTGTGATGAAGTTTCATTATCAAATCCACTAAAACATCTGCTACCCCAAACGGATGTTATAGCAGAGGTTTTTTTTACAATTTTGCCAATTTTATAAAAATAAAAACCTTTGTTATAACCTATACTAGAAGGTATTTTCCTTGTAGCGATAGAACCAACAATATTAACAGTTGACAACCCGATATATCCTTTTCTGGACATGCTCCTCGATTCCATCCTTTTCTTCATCCAACCCACATTTTTTCTCTAGCATTCCTTTTTATCCTTCCCTAGAAGCCCTTCAAATCTTCTCAACCCTCTACTTGATCGCTCTAGTTGTCCCACATGTCGTTAGGATATTTCCTTGTCCCATCTCTGAGCTGAGCCATGCATACTAATGACCCCTTGAAATATCTTCTTGTTGAACTGCTCCACTCTGCCATTCCTCCTTCACCTGCAAAATATCCATAAAATGATTTATGCCATGACATCCCTTGTCGGCTTCATACCTGCTACAAAATACTAGCCACTGATATTTCCTTGCATGCGCCTCTTCTACTCAAGTGCCACTACCTCCTTCATGCATGACGTCTACATGTGTCACACCTTACCTGTTGTTCCAACCCTACGATGCGAACCAACCACACCTTTCATTCTCCTCAATCCTCCTGTGTGGTCCCATACCTAAAAAAAATGGGCTCCAACAAATAGTAATCGTGTCTCCACATCAAAAAAAAAAATCACAAAAAGCTCGAGGAAAACTAGAGAGAGACATTTGTCTCCATGGTCTTGATCTCTTCCCCATCTACAAATTCATAATATCCCACAAGACTAGTAGGAAGGGTGAGAAATTCTTTGGATAGTCTACCTGCTTGAACGTTGAGTTCATGAAGAATATGGAAAAATGTGATATGTTCAAAGAATCCCATAGTTGCCTTGATGTTGAAAAAGAGTGTTTCCAACCCAATAATGTTCACCTCAACCTTCTTATTAGCCTAATTAATGACCAATTTAGAATCTACCATCATTTTCAATATGGTAAGGAATTTCTTACGAGCTAACTCCGAAATAAACCATAAGGCAACAAATTATGTTTTGTTGTTTTAACCTTTACTAGGAGAGTGACAGTTGTAGATCAAATGAGAATGAATGAGATACAATGCAATCACAATGCCACAACAAGGGGGTGTCCCTAGATGGCCCCATAAAAATAACCCCAGTAAGATCAATTAATTTCAACCATAACTAACACCCTAGGCCTGGGTGGATGTGGATCAAACTTATTTTCTTATACAAGAGCTACAATTTGGCTACACACGTTTAGGGTGAAATGACCTTGTCTTAAAAAATACATAGGTTCTAGGCATTCCAAATTCTAGCGATCGATAAGCATGGGAAAGTATTATAGGATGCAACCTATTTATCTTGTCATTATAGCTTGGAAGAGTTGCTTAGACAGGACCCCCACCCCCCCCCACCCCCCCCCCCCCCCCCCCCCCCCAATTTTGTCTTTGGCTAAAAAATATTCCATAAGAGAGTGATAACTTGAGATAAATAATTACATTGTAAGAAAAGGTGGCAATGAGATCTAGCATGTGCTTTATAGAGGGGGTATTGGTTTGGATCCTACCATCCACGCTTTTGAAGCTTATCCCATGTAAGAAGCATGTTTGAGAGTGCCAAATAAGCAGTCAAATTTTCTTTTAAAGGAGCGAAGATGCCCCATAAAGCATTTCACCACGAACATTTAAGTTCTGTAAAATTGTCTTCTAACCTAGTCTTATATCCCAATTTCATAGTGAAGGATCTTGTGTGAGCATTCTTGGACCAACATATCGAGTCCTACATTGAGTCTTTAAGATGCGAAATTTTTTTTATGAGCCAATCTGCGTATCTATCCCACTTTGAAGCGCAGATTCCCAACAACTATAGATCATTTATAGACTTCTATCCAAGGTGCCCTCTGAGTTGTGGATCTCGATCTTTTACATCTGCTAAGACATGGGCCTAGGATCGATCGAGTTCATCTAACAAGGAGTTACACACTATTTAATTGTCTCTAACACCAAGCCATAAATCTAGGCCTAAGTGAACTTGTTGACCATCCCTCACACACTAAGTGACCCATTCTCTCACCAAGGGAAAAGCCCTAAACAAATATTTCCAGACAATATAGCCATTAGAATATTTGTTTGGTACTCTAAACCAGTCAACCTCAGACGTACCAAGAAAGTATCTAGCTTGAAAAACCTTGCACCATAATGAATTCTCTTAAAAATTTGGATATTTTGATATTGAGGTGAGTAGCGGAAGCCATTGTGATTCGATCATAGGTCTTACCCAAAACAATCCTTCAAAGTTTCTAATTCACCAATTACCGTGAAAATAAAATTATCTTATTTTTATTTTATTTTTTAATAAATTTATTATTGATTTTTTAATATTTTGGGAAAAATACCATTTTTTAAATTATTTAATTTGTTTTAATAAAAAAATAAAAATAAAATCATATTTTTAATTTTAAAAAAAAAAATTGTCACATCATTTTTTTCTTTTTAAAGTGTGTGTTTTTTTGATGATTTTTTGTATATTAATGATGATTTTATAAGCCATAGCTGAAAATTACTATAATTTTAGTGCTCCATTGGAAAATCTTAACAGAGTTGTAGTTTTATCATTAAAAACAAAAAAACAAAAAACAAAAAACAAAAAACAAAAAAACAAAAAAACTGGTAAAATTAATCTTAGATTTAGGTCTTGATTTTTAAGGTTTTTTTAGTCATGATATTTAGTTTATAATATCATGGTTGAAAAATGTTAAAATTTTAAAAAAATTTGTACCCGTGATATTTGGTTTAATTCCATGGTTGAAAATTGTTAGAATCTTAAGGTTTTTTGAAGTCATGTTATTTGATCTTTAGCACCGTGGTTGAAAATTCTTGAAATTTTAAGGTTTTCCATGATCATGATTTTCGTTTTTAATGCCATGGTTGAAAAATGTTCAAATTTTAACCCTAAAAATAGGGGTGATGCAACATCATCACTTTTCGATTTCAGGCTGTTTTTTTTTATGTTTTTGTGCAAAACTAGGGGTTTTGTGGCTAGAGTTCTCATTTTGACGTTATATTTCTCATTAAGTTGGTAACATTGTTGTTGCACTTCTCTGATTCTTTCTTTAATGTCTAGCTCACATGTGCTTATGGTTGTCATGTGTATTACTTGCATGCTTTTGTTGATTGCATCAACCACTAGATTTTCCTTGCCTTTAATGTGCTTGATTTCAAAATTAAACTCACTAATATTGGCCATCCATCTAGATTTCCTAACATTTAATTGGGGATGATTAAATAAATACCTAAGCCCACCATGGTTTGTTATTAATATAAACTCCAGCCCATGCAAGTAGTGCTTCCACATTTTTAAAGCATGCACAATGGTTGCAAGCTCTAAATCACGTGTCACATAGTTCCTCTTGTGCTCATTTGATTTTATGGACTCATAACTAATCAATTGTCCATCATGCATGACAACTCCACTAAGTCCTTCCTTATAGGAATTTATGCAAACCAAGAAATATTTACCTTGACCTGCAATTTTTAGAATAGGGGCACGCATAAAAAGGTGATATGGTCGTTCAAATATTGATATGCACTCTAATGCCCAATGAAATCTCACACCCTTCTTTTGTAATGTTCTAATTAGGTGCCCAATCTTTGAGAATCCTTATATGAATATCTAGTAATATCCTGTCAGCTCCATAAAAGATATAACTCCTATTACATTCTGGGGAGTAGGCCACTCTAGTGTGGTTGTGATCTTCTCAAGATCAACTACCACTCCTTCCTTGAAGATAACATGACCCAAGTGGTGCACTTGTGATTCGAAGAAATTGCATTTGTTGAGTTCAACATCCAACTTATGCTCTCGTGGTACTTGTAACATGTCCTTGAGGTGTTCTTTGTGTTTGTCTTTGGCCTTTGAATACACTAAGATGTCATCAATAAAAATGAACACAAAATTATCCAAGTATTTGCTGATAATGTTGCTCGTGAGACACATTAATGTGGTTGGTGCATTTGTCAACCCAAAAGGTTGTACTAAGAATTCATAGTGTCCATACTTAGTCTTGGATGTAGTCTTGTGTATGTCCTCATCATTGATCCAAACTTGATGACATCTAAACCTCAAATCTATTTTTGAAAACATTGTGGCTCCTCTCAGTTGGTCAAATAAATAATAAATTATGGGCAATGGGTACTTTTTTTTAATGGTTTCCTTATTCAGTTATTTGTAATCAATACACAAACTAAGGGTGTCATCCTTTTTCTTCACAAATAAAGTTGGAGCTCCCTAAGATGACATGTCAGGTCTAATGTATCATTTAACCAACATTTATAACAATTGTATTTTCATCTCCACTTACTATGGTGTGCCCATTCTATAAGGTGCCCTGGACACAAGCACTACTGATGGAGTGATATCTATCGAGAAATCAATGTCCTTCTTATGTGGCAGCCTTGGAATCTCGTAAGGAAACACATCATTGTATTCCTACAGTATGAAGTGATCTTTAGTTCTTAGATTGATATCCTCTGTTGAATTTGCCACTTGTATAGCATGCCAGAGATATACATTCTTGCTATGTTTCTTTAATTGTAGAGTGAAATTTGTCTTACATAGATAAGATTTTGTACTCCTTGCAACAACCTTTTTTCTCCTTCATTGTGTATGCATTCCAATGTCTTCCCATAGTAGTCTAATTTTTCTGTATGTGCTACTAGCCAATCAATGTTGATCAATAGGTCATACAATCCCAAAGGAAAAATATTTAAAGTGGATTTGGTATGCATGCCACTTATTTCAAATTAGAACAATTCAAAATAATCAGTGACCTTCCCTTTTACTCCATTGGCTAACTGAACCAACCATGATTTATCATGTTGTTTCTTTTGTAAAACAAAAGCTTCCATTAGTTATGGAGTAACACAGTAGAGATTAGAACTAGGGTCAATTAAAATTGAAACAGGATGGTTCGAAAGTATACCCTTTTGTTGTCTTGTAGTTGGTGTGGGCAGTCCTTTAACAAGTGCTCTTCCATAAAACCCCAACACTTTACTGGCCTCTTCCTTGGTTCCTCATCCTCTCCCTTTACTGGCCAAATTGACTTATTCCCACTTTGAACAAGAAAGTTTTGTTAGAACTTGCTTTCAACAAATATATTGAACTTAACAATTTTCTTACCCTACTTGTAGCATGAGAATATTGCTTCCTTTCTTCTAGAAATAGTTTTTTGTTTATTCTTCCATTTAGTTCGCAATTTAGCCTTATGCTTGGACTAATCATAATAATATTTTGCCTTCTATATCATATCCTCAAACCTCTTGGGTTCATTAAATTATATTCTATGTTGGTAGAACTATGGCAACCCACCAAGGAAGTGTTGGATATTTATCTTTTCATCTTTAATATAAGGCACATACTTCAAAAACTCTATAAATATGTTGATATAGGCTTCCATGGTAAGTTGTCTCAACTTATGCTCATGGAATTCCTTGATCTTGCCATCATAATACCTTTCAAATAGGTATTTCTTTCCGAAGCACCTCTCAAATCTTCTCTATGTTAGCTTTTTCTACCTCGAATTCCCTTGACATTCTTGAGGTATTCCCACCATATATCAACCTTCCCTCTCAGGTTGAACATGGCCATTCATGCCTTCATGTTTTCAGATTAATTATGCACCTTGAAATATTTTCTTAGGCCCAAAACCCATGCTTCATCTTCTTCACTCTTCTTAACTTCTCTATCAAAATTAGGAGATTTTGTCTTATTAAATCTTCAAGTACTACACCCTTCTCAAACCTCTTATTCTTCTTATGCAACCCTGATTTACCTGTTGTGTTGGACAACTTCTTAAAACTGTCAGTTCCACCTTTAGAGGTGTGCATTGAGGTATCCTCACTGGTTGTATCATTGTTTGCACACATGTGCCTCTTTCTTGTTCTGCTTCCTTCAGCCTTGTTAGTTGTTGGTCCATTCTTCTAAATTTTAGGGGAGCTATGGACTCCTTTGGACCTAGGAAGGTCCAAATGATTGGCATTTGGTTCATGCAACTTTTGAGGTTTCATGTATAATAAACTATACAATATTACAACATTTACTTCTTCATGCTTCTCTTGGGCCATGATGACCTTGCCATTATTGGCCTTGCAACTTATGAGTTCATCCCTCATGCTTCTAAGGGTTTTCATATAGTTAATAGTTTTATTTACTACCCTCCTCCCTTTTGAATTATCCCATGCTTTATTGAACCATTCTATTGCACATTCCTTGTATTTCTGTTGTGAAATGTGTATTCTTATGTGTTGGAAAAACACACACAATTTTTAGTTTAAACTAAATGTGAATAACAAAAAACATGCTAAGATACCTTAGGGTCTGTCAACACTAGATCATGTTAGTTTGCAACTACTGTTTGACACATTCATATATAAATTAAATAAATTGACAAGATTTAAATTTAGTAGGTTAGTAAAAGAAAATATTCAAAATTTAATTCTCTCTCTACTTCAAAATTTTCCAATCCAAATGTTGAACTTTAAGATCCAATTTTATTTATGATACTTCCACTCCTCTTGAGCCCATTCAACTTGAGTGTTAAACCTTATCTTTGATACCACTTTGTAGTACACCATACCCCCTAACGCCATATTAGGGTTTTGGGGCAAAATTAGACCCGACCTTCAAGGTACATTATGAAGATGGGGTGAGGTGTCTAGAGATCCTATTTATTTCATCACCTCAAATATCAACTTTGATACCACCATCATTTACTACTTGTCAAGAGTTTTCAAACGATATAAATTTTGTCTCATTCTGAGCTACGGATGTAAAGTTATGCCCCTTATACTTTTTTGCTCCTTTTCATAGGCCACATGATTCATCATCCATAAGCCTTCGCGGCTACCATGTGGCTTCCTTGGACATGTGGTTCCTTCACACTAGTCCATGTATCCAAGCCCTCATGCCATATCGAGTCTCACCATATAGGAAAAATCCCAAGTGGCAGGTTTGAAATCCTCCAAATTTTGATAGTTGATATGGCAATTATGGTTCATGATTAGTATGGAACCAACCATTTGATAACTCAGTATGTCGAGGTCCCCACATCTCACAGGCCCAATATAATGATATATCATATGTCACTAGTGCTCCAAGTCTCTAATATAGTCGATGTGGTGTGGGTCTCCCGTAAGATGATAGTCTTGATCATCGATATGGTCATGTTGACGATGTTGGACCTACTAACATTCAGATGATCTCCCTGATATGAAGTCGCAACTATACCTCACACCATTTGGAGTAGGAGTCCCAGAAGAGAGTGGCAATGCCATGCCTTAACTGTGAAAATGAGCAAAGGGAAGTATGATAACTTTGGGTGAGATCAAGTGTGTGACCCTACGGAGAGTCAAGTGCGATGCATGGAGGTCCGAACACACGAAGGGAAAAGGAAGTGTGCTCCTTGGAAGCTTGTAATAGTACACAACTTGAAAGGAATACACGAGCGAAATGACATCACAAGATAAGATGCAGAATAATCCACAAGTTAAAGTGATGAGTTTATAAAACAACACACATTCAACAAGATTCATACAAATGCAAACGAAATAGTTCATAAGCATATGCATAAGTTAAATAGCATACATTACCAATACAATAATAATAGTCCTATTATATTAACAACATATGCATGAAAGTGTGTTCGCTTTGATTTTATAATTATAAGTGAAAGTTCCATCCATACATACATCATTGACGACCACTAGCCCTAATAGTGGAACATTACAGTCAAGAACACCTACTCCTCCAAAGAAGTATACTCACTCTACGCTATGGAGAATCCAAGGCTCTTCACAATACTCCCAAACTCTTCCTAAGACTTAGCCTAGCCAAAAGATTGGCTCCCAAAAGCATGTTACATGAGTTATGAGGTTATATTTATAACAAGAGGGGGGTGACTCTTCAGTTCCCCCTTTGTCACCTTTGGACTACACTTATGACTCTTCCACTTCTTCACAAAATAACACATTACATTACATGATGACTTTTTATATTCCAATATTGACACTTGGAATTTCATTTACAACATAATTAAAAATAATATTTCATTTTACACTTGTACCCATAGAAGAAAAAAATAGGGTAGAGACAACTTCACAACCTAACAAGACACAACACTATGATGTTGGAGCTTGGGATAAGTCTAGCTCAAAAACCTCCACTTGCTACTTCTCGGTCAAATGTTAGTACCAAGATTGGTACTATGTGATGGTGTCTCCAAACTTCTTAACGATGTCTTACTGAAAGAAAACTCTAACCTCCATGGCATCCAGGTACACTATCTTGGAACCTGTGTCCAACTCATTCTGAAGTATGATCAAGATTGTTTTGACTTTGACAGGACCATCGATGAAATTATGCATGTTCTGTGTGTTTAGTTCCAAGTCCTCCCTGGTGGCATTCTGTCACAACTGCTCCAAGTACTCTTCGACCTCCTGCCGAACTTGGTTCTTAGGTTTAGCTTTGGTGAGGGGACGGATTGAGTGGATCTGGTGCATTCTCATCAAGACATCCAAACTACAATACAACCATACATATGAGGCATGAATGTTGCCAATGAATGAGGCGAGTTGCCTTTTATTTTGAATCAATAGTCAAACCTTCACTTTCTCCAGTTCTCTCCAGCTCTGCCTGTGGCTCCATTTTCTTCACTAAGTTAAGCGAGGCCCCTTTGTACCACATTGTCCACTCTTGTACATAGGCGATGGCAGCCTATATGTTTTTTAATAGTTTTAACAACCTCTTTGCTTTGTTGTTGTAATCCATGCAAACAGACAATTTCTTTATGTACGGAGACAAAACAGTCATAGAGCTTTCGCATGGTCTCCCGAAGTGTTGATACTTCAATAAGTATCGCTACTCTCGTCTCCCCCAATGCGGAAACTACATTCTGCTTTGTTGCTTGGAGTTGTTCTGCCTCTTGCCTAGTACCCTGCAAGTTTTGTGCCAATTTCTCATTCTCGACCATCAAATATTGAACATTTGATCTCGTTGCTCTTGCGTAGTCCAAGTTTGCTTCGACAATGGCATTTGGATGCTCCCTGGTATCTGGCATTATCACCCTTTCTCTAATGAGTGCAAGTAATGCATGATCATCTCTAAAGTGCTTCCTATATGCTTTTACAATCCTCTATAACTCATCGAATGATAAATTGTACACATCCATGACCGGATCATCATCAAGGAGAAAAACATCTCCTTGCTCGCTCGGGGCTAACTCTGCTACTAGAGGTGGTGGAGACTAAGGGATGACCCGTGTTGCTCTCGGCATCATTTCAACATCTTTATTTTGTGGCTCCTATTCCAACTCCATGTCTGTCACTTCGATCAGTTGCTCAATCTGTTGAGCAAGTTCTTGATCCTGCATTTTTTCACCGTCCTCCTTAATTATTGGTTCTTCCAGTTATTCAACCTGTATCATCATTATTTACTATTTCATTTCACCTTGCCTTTATTCCTCTTGCTTCTTCTACTTCTCTTCTTGTTCTCTCCTTCTCAACTCCTATTCTTCCTTCAGCTTCTTCTTTTTCTCATGTTTCCAAAGTTGATTTCTCGATAAGAGGATCTGCTTTCATTTTGCAGCTTTTCTCTCCCTATGGATTGTCAGCAATATTTCTCTTTCCCTTGTCTTACATGGGATTGTTTCCTTTTATTGTTATTTCTTCCAGAGTTATTTTTGTCTGTGGAACAAACTGTGAATTACTTTTTAAACTAACCAACTCATTGAGTCTAGAGGCATTGTAGAGTACCTCCAAGGATCCTCCTCTGGCCAATGAAATGCCCCACCGATCCATGGAAAGTAAACTCTCATACAATGGTCCTTGCAAATATTGCGGCGATCATACAGATTAAAGTCCTTAGTTCCAAATTCAAAATCCAGTATCCCCTTAGCCTCAACATCTACGACTTTCAAGCTATTAACTCGTATAATACGATCTACAAAGGAAGAGTTGGCCATGGTGCTTTCTTCTTCCTGTGCAATGCTGCTGACAACCCTGTAGAGATATGGCATGATACTTCTTGCATGATCAATTTGTCAGTGGCATACCTTGGTAAGGCATGCAGAGGCTTCTCTCTGCCAAACACTCTAATGAAGGTGCCACCTGGTGAGGGATACCAATATGAGATGTATGTTATTTCCTCCATTGCTTCTTGTGACATGCAAGGTGGATCTTGTTCAAAGATAAGCTTGTACAACGGGATGATAAAGTGGTCAGTTATTCGTTCCATTACTCCTCAATAACTGCATTTTGAAAGCAACTTGCAATAGATGTTCATAGTGATCTCTTGCAATGTCCATGTCAATTTCATGCCAGGGAACTTTTGTGGTGCACAAATTGCATCCAGTAAGTATGTAGACATATAAAATCTTACTCGCTCACCCTTTGGTGGATCCAAAGCCTATGCTACATGGGCCTTCAATTGTTAAAACAAAAAATCCAACTAGTTGAATTGCCTCCCATCGTTCACCAACTGGTCCAATAAGACTTCCCACCCTTCAAGAAAGGTTTCAGTGCTCTCTTGACCATAGATTCTGCAGGCAAAGATAACCAAGTGTTGGTAAGCCTTCCTAAGGGACTTTGTCTTGTACACATGGGTGAATGTCTATCGAAACTTCGATGGCTCTTTCACCCATCGTTTGAAAATGTTTCTTGTGTTCACATAGATGTGGGTGGCATAGAAGAGTGAGTCCATGCACTTTACTAGCTCGAGCAAGTGATACATCTGCTAAAATTATTTTACCTGAAAGGTGGAAAAATTTTGACCGTTGGCACTGCTCAATGTCATGGTATGTTCATCCATATGTGAGACAATCCAGCTGATGATACCCACACATGGGAAGGCGGGATACCTACATGCAACCTTGAATAGCCCTGATTATCGAATGCTACGATAAACCTGTCGACCCTCTAAATTTGCCTTAAAGTCCTCTGCAAAATTATCTTTAATTTGCTACCACGTTAGTAATGATCTCTTCTCTAGAAATAACTGAGTATATGCATACACTGGAAAAACAATGGATGTTTTCTCAACTCCTTCCCCAGTACTACTCCAGTGGTTTCCTTTGATGCAACTTTCTTAGATGCGATGGTAACAGTGACTGTTGGAGAGGTGCTCAACAATTATTGTACCTGTGGGACAGAAAGGACACTCATGGCAAGAAAATGTAAGTTTTAAGAAAAAATAACTTACAAGGCAAGTTCAAGCAACAAACCGGGCACTAGATGGGAAGTATTGCGCAATTTTTCCTGACAGGGGGGATTGGCTGCCCATGGGAATTGTGCATTGTGCAGTCCCAACAACCAAGGTGGAAACCTAGTGGTTGAAACTGTGCAATGCATAGTTCAGTCTGGGCAGAGGCCTGGGAGAGACTACTCATTGCACAATCTCAATGGCCAAGCTAACAGGATAGCTCCTGGAACTGCATAGTACGTAGTTAGAGCCAGCTTGGACTACACACTGTGAAATTCCAGAGGCCAATCTTGTGGCTTGAGCCTCAGGATTGCGTAGTGCCAACTGGGCAAAGTGAAAATCTGCCAAGGGAAACCCAGATTTGCCCAAAGGAAGTGTGAAAACAAGAAGATCTAAGAGATGGTGCAAAGCTGAGTGTAGATCTGACTAAGTTTAGATAAATGCATGTGAACCAAGCGCAACAATTAATCAAACAAAAGGAAAATGAAGTATGTGAGAAGAGTCGTTGCAATGATGACCATCGGTGCAAAAGCAAGAAAGCTAATGCGATAGTTGGGAAAGGAAATCTAAAACTTAAAAAACTTCTACAATTTAAAATGCCAGCAACCATGAAGAGAAACAAGTGAAACAACACTCACACAAGCCAAACAACAAAAAGCGAAAGAAAAGGCGACAAAAAATGACAAAAGAAAAACTCAAACGGAAAAGCACCAACAATCACACCGAAGGTTCCTTGATCTCCTCCAAAATGATAGAGCTTTAAGATCAAATGTGAAAATGAGCTCTAAAAGCGTCGATTAAATATATTTTGACACATTAAGGTTTATGACGCACATGACTAAAATCAAGGAAAAAGTGACACTTGGCAGAAGTTTCTAAAAATAGTGCAAGTTCCTCCTTCGGGATACTAAAAATAGATCTCTATTTTTAGGGATGATTTTTTCTTCTTTTTTTTTCCTTTTCTGGGGAAACTTTCCATGCACACTGTCAGAATAGATTGCGCAGTTCCGAGGAACTAGGAAACTTTCTAACTCAGTGAGGGTTGCGCAATTTTTGGGCTCAGTGTTGGGCTGCCTCCCATGACTGCACATTTTTCTGAGTTCAAGGCTGACTGGAAGTCAGGACTACGTAATTCCCATAATCATGGTTGCTTTCCTTCAAGGATTGCGCAGTTTTTGGAGGTAAGCCCAAAACTGTTGGATCAATGCGATATGAGCTACTTTGGATAGTAAGGAAGGCTCCAAAATCGAAGCATAGGAAAAATTTTGGAGGGTAGTTGTAGCTGCTACAACATTGGCGACACACTGGCAAAAGTCCAACTCTTTGTATGGACCTTGTCTCATGTAAAGCAAGTCTAACTTTTCCGAAAGTATTGTTCAGTTCGTTGATCATCATATCTTCTTCACTTAGCTTGAGTTAAAGATCTAATTCCTACCATTCTCTTCATCAACAACACACATACCAAGCTAAGTCAGACTGATTTATTTTGATTGGGGATGAGGAGTATATAGATGCACAAGTAAAATAGATTTTCAAAGTTTTAGTTTCATCTATGGTCTTGCTCCACTCCTAGCAGGCCTGGACAGTACCCCGACGGAGTCACTTTAGGAACAAAGCATTGCTCCACTGCTAATGAGCCTGGATAGTACCTCGATAAAGTTACTTGCATCACCTCTCTCTGTAAGAAGCCCTTCTCTTCTTTCCCCCTTTATTTAATTTTTTCATTTATTTATTTTTGTTCAAATAATTGTGCATATGCACTTATTTATTTCATGGGGCGAAATAGAAATCCCGGCTTATTGGGAGCATAAGAGATTTTCCCTTCAAAGAAGAATATTTATATATATGTCTGACATACTTGTTAAGGCTATCCCCCTCTCCTTACTCTACTTGACTTAGCTGACAAGGGTTAACCGAAAATAAAAGACAGATTAGAGTAGGCGGTACTAGCTAAAAGTGCAATCATCGTGATTTCACCAAGCCTCTCTCCAAAAAGGACATATTTTCCATCAAAGTATCATAGAATGAAATAAATGCAAGATTCATATAAAGAGAGGGAATAGAAAAATACCCAAGAGTTGATAGCAGTACAACTTCTTCTTGGATTTCACCGAGCTTGTATGTGAAGCCAAACACGATTTCATGCAAAAACTAACCTAGAGATGGAAAGAAAACAAAAAAAATGAAAGAAGTGGAGTAAAACCGAAACAAGATAAATAAAATCAAAGAAACAATAACGAAAAGCGAAACTACTCCTACTCCTAACCTAAGAAGATTATAGGCCAGCTTATGTAAAGTGATACTTCTAATGCAACCGTTGGCGCATTGGGTGGCCTATGTAAGCGAGGGTATGTATGTCAAAAATGATATACAAGCAAACCAATAAACAAGAAATATAATCCCTTACAAACCAAAACGTTTGAAGCTTGAATGCACCCACAGAGAAGTAAAAATGGAAAGTGCATGAACGACACTATGCGGATGTACCATGGTGTCCAAACACATTGTGAGTCGAAGACAAGAAGGTATACACTTTCAAACTTGAAAAATGAACAAACTTTAGAAAAAAATCTATGTTTTGCAATAGCGTTTGCTAAAAAACAACTCCTCCAATGACAGAACGATAGGATTGTGTGATACAGATGGAGGATGTGAATATAGTAAATATATTGATTTTTGACATGCACAACAGAGTGATGAGGAACCTGAAAGATTCAATGCATTTCTTATTAGAAGTGGAACTAACCTTAAGGCTACGAGAACTTGAAATAACCATCAGCTCGAGATAAAGTGCCTCGACATCTTAGAGAGGTTCCAATTCATCAGATGGATCATCGAAGATTGGTGGCTTAGAAAGATCAACGGTGGAAGAATCAAAATCGTGAGTGAATGAATCGATGAAAATATCACAACAACCACGATTAGAAATTTCAAGATTACAAACAGGGGCATCATCATGATCTGACGAATCATAAAGAGGGGATGATGGAAAATGATAAATTTCAACCTCTCAGTTCTTGGAAAGGTAAAATGAGAGATTGGGAGGATCAGGGAAGACAGATTTTTCATCTTCGCATTCAAATGAAAAATTGGCATTCCACGTGTTCTGCGAATGATCAAAAGTAGTAACATCTGAAGCTGAATTTTCACAAGATTGAACAAAAATGATAGAATCATGGAAAATGTCAAGATAATGTGGAAGTAGTGCGGACAGAAGGGGGTCATCCTTCATCGTGGACTCTTGTTTAGATTCCCACACACACTCATCAAAAATGATATCACAGGTTGGTTGTTTAACACCAACTCCATCCTGAACTTGATCCTTGTGAAAACCAAAAGAGAGATTCAAAATAGGTGAACACAACACATCAAAATCCGGAGGATCATAAGGACCAAAGGATGGAGGACGAGGAGATAACACTTCATCACGACCATCAGATTCATAGTCCAAAATTGCATTGAATTCTAAGCAATTTGGGTAGGGGGAGATGGTGGTAGATCAACATGTGAACTTGCAACTCCCCCCAACTCAGCCCGTGGAACTAAAGCTATTTGATGAGAAGGGTATGGAGGGTCACATGGAACAACAACGTTATCCATCGTAGATTTATAAGCTCTAATACTGAGGTATGTTTGGAGACGTTCGAAAGATTATAACTCGTGTGGATTTTCTGAAATGTGAACAAGCTATAGAAAACTTTCAAACAAGAAAGACCAATCAACTTCATCTTCAGGAAATTCAAAGCAGTAATGGATAAAATGATCGTGAAAATCCTAAACGAATTCGTTAGGTTCTTTTCACAATTTCAAAATTTACTTATTAAGAGCTTTATGATCGTAAATATTGAAAGCATTACATGACTCTATGAAAAATTGTTTGAAAGAGTGAATGGAGCCAATGGGCAATGTGTTACACCATTCTCGCACATGCCCTTCGAACGTGAGAATGAACAACCTACAGTCAACATCCTCACAGTGGATGTTGTGCTTTGTGCAAAAATCAAGAAACTATGTGGTATGTTGAAACAAGGTTGTTTCACCCTCCCCATTGAATTTTAGATTGTTCTCGCCAACAATTTCAGATTTGTGGATTTAGGAAAACATGTCGAGTTTACTATTTGGTGAGAAGTCATGAAATATGTGCAGAAATTCAAAATAGACTTTAAGGGCTCATCTTGTCATCTGGCCCTCCTTCTAGCATCACAAATGTTGATGGTGTTGGACCCGCCAACATTCTTGGGATCTCCTGATATGAAGTCCCAATTAGACCTCACCCTGTTTGGAGTAGGAGTCTCAGCGGTGGGTGGTAGTGTTATGCCTTGACCACGGAAACACGTAGAGGGAAGTATGAAAACTTTGGGTGAGAGCAAGTGTGTGACCCTGCGGAGACTCAAATGTGATGCATGGAGGTTCCAACACACAAAGCAAAAAGGAAGTGTGCTCCTTGGAAGCTTGTAATAATACATGGCTTGAAAAGAACACACGAGCGAAATGGAATCACAAGCCAAGATGTGGAATAGTCCACAAGTTAAGGTGACGAGTTAATACAACAACACACATTCAACAATATTCAGACAAATGAAAACGAAATAGTTCATAAGCATATGCGCAAGTTAAATAACATACATTACCAATACAACAAGAATACTCCTATTATATTAACAAGATATCCATGAAAGTGTGTTGGCTCTGATTTTATTATTATAAGTGAAATTTCCATCCATACATACACCATTGATGATAAATAGCCCCAATAGTGGAACATTACAGTCAATAACACCTTATCCTCCAAAGAAGTATATTCGCTTTACGTTGTGGAGAAGCCAAGGCTTTTCACAATACTCTCAAGCTCTTCCTAAGCCTAAGCCTACCCAAAATCTTAGCTCCCAAAAGCTTGTTACATGAATTATGAGGTTCTATTTATAACAAGAGGGTGGTGACACTTCAACTCCCCCTTTGTGACCTTTGGACTAACCTCATGACTCTTCAACTTCTTCATAAAATAACACATTACATTACATGATGACTTTTCATATTCCAATATTGACACTTGGTATTTCACTTACAACATAATTACAAATAATATTGCATTTTACACTTGTACCCATATAAGACAAGATAGGGCAAAGACAACTTGACAGCCTAACGAGACACAATACTATGATGTTGGAGTTTGGAAGAAGTCTAACTTAGCAACCTCCACTTGCTACTTCTTGGTTACATATTGGTTCCAAGCTTGGTATTGTGTGATGGTGTCCCTAAACTGCTTAATGATGTCTTGTTGGAAGCGGACTCTAGCCTCCATGGCATCGGGGTACATTGTCTTGGTACATGTGTCTAACTTGTTCTGAAGCATGGGCAACATTGTTTTCACTTTGACAGGACCACTGATGAAATTTTGCATGTTTCGTGCATTTAGCTCCAACTCCTCCCTGGTGGCATTTTGTCTTAGTTGCTCCAATTACTTTTCGAACTCTTGCCGAACTTGGTTCTTGGGTTTAGCTTTGGTGAGGGAACAGATAGATCGGATCTGGTGTGTTCTCACCAAGACATCCAAATTGTTGTACAATCATACATATGAGGACTAAATGCTGCCAATGAATGAGGTGATCTTCTTGTTGTTAACAATGTAAACTTTGAAACGGGAACTCTGGCCAAAAAACCCTGTAAAAACATCAAAAACAGTGTTAAAAACGAAAAGTGTTGATGCTAGAATAACACCTTTTTTTTCTAGATTAAATTTTCAGCATGTTTTAAAAATGGTGGTGAAAATCAATTTTTTGCGCAAAAATTATCCAAAAAACACCCTCAAAACGAAAAGTGTTGATATTCGAATAACACTTTTTTTCAATGATAAATTTTGTGCAAAAAACACCCTTAAAACGAAAAGTATTGACGTTGGGATAACACTTTTTTTTCAAGGGTAAAATTTCAAGATTTCGAAATAATGGCATAAAAGATTTTATCATGACTCCGAAAAACATTAAAATTTCAAAAGATTTTTTCCTCTAAGTAAAAAAGATCTATTTATAAATACATAATGTACAAAGAGGCTCTGGCCTCAGCGGTATTGGGTTAGATGTGTGACCATTTTGAGCATCCGACCTTGAAATCTTGACTGCCCCAGATGGGGAAACCAGTCCAAGCACAAAATTAGGAAAGTTCAAGCTACCCGCGCAGGGGCTATAGTTCCATAATTCAAAAAATGTAATCAAAAGATTGTATTTCCAAAACTTGACTCAGAATTTTCCACTGTAAATCAACAAGTGGAAACAAAATTCAAATTTTTGTTGCCCGGGTTGGAGAGTAAAATAGAAAAATACCCGATAGGAAACAAGGATCAAAATGACATATAACGAAACTAATCAGAAACTGGTTTAAGGCTCGTCACATAACCTGGCAAGTAGTTGCAAAGTGTCTTCTGTTGGCTCTTCCTCCACGATCCGACACCATCCATATTCCTCAGAACCAGTGTTCTCTGCATGTCTGCCATCTGCATTGTCCTCAATTTGGATGCCCTTATCCTTACGGCTGGCTTCGCTTCCCAGCATTTGCTTTGTGTTGCTAGATGGGATGCCCTTGTCTGTTGGCCGGCGGCTGGAGCTTGGCTCCCCTGGAGCAAAGCTGAACAGAGGGTCCTGGTTGAATTCTTGGCTGAGCATTGGTTTGGGACTGGAGGCAGGGACTTCCCTGAAATCCACCGTGATGGTGACAATTATGCGTGGCTTGTTCATGGCGCTTTGAAAATGGAAGTGCGCTTGCTGAGAGGTAGCAGTGGTCGCTACATGCTGGGGGATGCCTCTGGAGTGACGAGCCTCACTGGTACTCAGTCTTCCACGACCGCTTCGAGTGTCCAGGTACCTGCCAAGGGAGCAGGGATTGGAGAGGCTAGGGGAAGGGGAGACTGAAGGGGAGGATGAGACAGAAGGGGGCCGAGACCCAGGACGAGTGGCGCCACCTCGACTGCCACCACCTGCTCCTCATTCTATGACGATGTCGCATGGGTCTGAGAGTGGGAGACTGCTGAGAGCAGATTGAAACAGGGTCAAGAATCAATCTAGGAGCTACAGAAGGAAAGAGGTGGGGGTCAGAGGAAATCACAATCGGGGCAGAGGAAGGAGTTGAGGCCTCAGAACGCAGGAGGCAGAGAAGAGACTGGGAGTAATGGTCACCATTGCCCAGCTCGACGCAGCTTAATAGTCTGCAGCGTCTTCCAGTGGCTGTGCGAAGGCTCAGCTCAGAGGCAGAGGGATGGCAGGAGCAATTGAGAGGCTGAATGGGGTAATGAGGATGACTCTGTTCCATATCTCTGGACTTGCAAGGAATGTCTCAATTTTCCCAGTTGGTTAATGGCGTCGGCCTAAGATCCAGGCCTTGTCATAAGATCACACAAGTGAAAGCACAAGTGGCCATATAGATGGGCCGCCTGCTCTTGCACATTAAATTCCTATCTACCACCCATATCTGGGGAAATTTTCAAAAAATTAATGAAAAAAAACAAACAACAACATAAATTAAAATATATACTTAAAAAAAAATCAAATAAAAATAAATAATAAAAATAAAATAAATAAATAATCAAACATAAATATATATATATATATATATATATATATATATATATATATATTAAAAAAATAAAAAAACAAAATTAACCTATAAAAGATAAGAATTAAAAAACTTAAAAATTATAAACAAATAAATAGTAAGAAAAAAATAAAATAAAAATTACCTTGTAAACCATAAAAAAATTTCTAATTGTTTATTATTTTCTTTTTTTAAATATATATAAAATAAAAAATGTAAAAAAAAAGGAGTAATCTCATAAACCATAAAAAGAATTTGGAAAAAAATATATATATATATATAAGTAAAACAAAAAAAACAAAACAAAAAAAAAACAAAAAAAAACATTAAAACAAAAAATATATATATAATATATATATATATATATATATATATATAATATAAAAAAAACAAAATTAACCTATAAAAGATAAGAATAAATTAAAACTTAAATTAATAAAACAAATAATAGTAAGAAAAAAAAATAAAATAAAAATATCTTATAAACCATAAAAAAAAATTCTAATTGTTTTATTTTTTCTTTTTTTTAAATATATATAAAATAAAAATAGTAAAAAAAAAAAAAAAAGAGTTATCTCATAAACCATAAAAGAATTTGGAAATATATATATAATATAAGTAAAACAAAAAAACAAACAAAACAAAAAACAAAAACATTAACAAAAACTAGAAAAAAACAAAAATTAAAAACAAACAAGATTAAAATAAAAAATAAAAAATAACAACAACAACAATTTAAAAATTAGTAAAACTAGCAATTGTACCAAAAGGTACAAAGAGAGACCGATAGGATTATTAAATTGCAATTGTTGAATTTTTCTAGAAGAGTTAATTGGTTTGTGGAAAACCTTGTTTTCTTGGACTAGATCATTGTGCAATTACTTTTCAGGAACACATTGAATGTCTTATTTCATTTTAGAGTAAGTTAATTACCCAAAATCAAGAGGTCAAGTTAATTACAAATCCAATCAGTCTCAATGGCGTGCTTTGACAAATCCAATCCAACGGTGAAAAACTTTAACAGATCCAGTGGTGGAAAATGAAAAGGTAGACAATGGAACTGATTCAATAGGGACACCTTCGATGTAATTAAAAGAGAAGGCACTTACTTCGACTTTAATATAAAATCTGAATATAATATTTCAACTGCTAATTCATTTCAGGGTATATTGACATTGGAAGAGCCACTGCCTTCTAGTCATAATATCCAAAAACTCATGTTAATGGATGCCGCAAAAATGTTGCTGTTACCAAACTGTTGCCAGTGAGGATGGAACCTGAGACCTGTGATTGGCAAATTCGCTAAAAGAGCACAAATTCACCGGAAGTCGGGCAAAATCTCCACAGTTCCATTAGGTCACAATAAATATGAATACTAAATTAACAATTTTTGTGTTACTAAACTGATGCTAGTGAGGATAGAGCCTGAAACCTGTGATTGGCAAATTCGCTGAAAGACCACGAATTGACTAGAAGTCTGGCAAAATCTCCACATTGGCCTCAGGCCACAAGTTAATTTGAATGTCAAATTTATGTACAGATTTTTGTCGAGGCGTATAATTTGACTTTGTTAAATCTTATATCATCATAACTCATCTGTGAATGTAAAGCAACTCCAAAAAGAGAACAGATGGGAAGGAGTCTGCAGGGCTAGAAGGTCCACCAGTGTATCCTAGTGAAATGGTAAAACCTATGGATTAAATAAAATATGCAGGATCTTATATTTTCTGCCGTTAATTGCACAATCAAGAAAAATGATTTCGATGAAAAGAGTACTAAAATTCCAGAGATAAAATATTGGGAAGCCTCAAATTTATGTTATTATCTAGGCATGGCTAAGGCATGTAGCATGAAGGATTGGGGGAAATATGCATTGCAGCAGGTCAGCCAAAGAAAAAATTAAGGGTTTATGTTCCATATTTCAATGGAAAATCTCAATCTAAAAAATAGGAAATGAAGGGATGAGAATGACAAGCATACACTGCAGTGAAGAAAGCCTGGGAAGTGGAGTCGTAAAGAACGAAGGCAAACTTTCCAGAGAGATATCTGACGACCTGATCTGCAGGGTAGGGTCCCCGATCTCTGAGAGTTCGATACGCTTCTATGACAATGTCCACTTCATTTGCAGTTTTGTTTAGATCATATCGTTGCCTCAACATCACTACGTTGTCTAAGATGCCCTCGAATATGCAGAATATGTCATCTACAACTCCCAAAGATCTGTGAAATTCAAGAATCACCAACTATAAGAAGATATTTACAAAAGGAGAGATTAAAGAAAGGAAGTGAGAAGAGAAAATATTCCTGGGTGTCAAGAGAGGTTGGCGGGCGAGTGTAGGCCATGGCACCAACACCCCCACGGTTAATGCAGACAGCTCCAGAATTAGCAGAGACAAAAGATTGAACCAGATTAATGCCATTTTTCCTCTAGTCAACCTCAACATGGGGACTCGTCAATTCCTCAGGGCCTTGTGCCACAGATCTCTTCAATACTGTAAGCATTTTAGTCAGAAATAAATACAGAGATGATAAGACACATAACAACATTGTGCTTGTTTCTAACGAAGACGACGGGGATTCAGTTGAACGGAAAAATACCATGGAGCCAATTGCCAATTTAGAGAATTGAAGACCATGTAGATATCTTCGAACACGCTCGCTTGAGAAGAACTCATCCTGCTCAGAAACCCATCTTGAAGATGCAGCCATGCCACAGAAATAAACAGGAAATACAAGCAAGGAACTACTAACCTTTTACCGAATCGATCTCGGTTGTTACAAAGAACAGACCTACACAAGTATGTAGAAGAATAGAATCAAGTTAGTCAAAATAGATGAATCGCATGAATGAATGAAAAAAAAATGTGTTTGAAAGTCAATCCTCGCAAGCCATTACTATAATAATTAGAATGTGAACGTGCAGTTAAATAAATAGATCCATACTGAAATTCAGTTGAGAGGGGATTTCTAGGAGTACTTACATGTGAGCGGAGTGGGGATCCATCTTCAGTGCCCCTTCTAACGCACCGGTGTTTCTACGGCTGAGTGTGAGGGATCTTCTTTACTACCGCATCATGCAAATGACATTTTAAAACACATGAAAACTAGTTGGCAAAAGATTTATTAAGGGTAAAGCGTTGAACTTCGAATTGCTTTATCCCTCGGCATCGTTAATAGATGTAAAGTTGCTACTGCAGTGAAACTTGGAATGAGTTGTATGCCGCATACTGCATAATAGAACTCGGAGGTGAAAAGAAGGTAACTCAATCGGTATTGGGAAAAAGCAGTCAAAGTGCAAACAAAAACAAAAACAATAACATAAATGGGAAAAAGCAGTCTAATATAGCCAGATGTCAAAGAAATATCTTTTAGTGCATTCATTCAAATGTTCAAATCAACGATTGAAAGTGTCTCACTTGATCGAACGGAGCGGGGTAAAAGTGTTGACGATTGTTGATGTATTGGAAGGCCTATCGACCTAATTAATATTAAAAACATTAAAAAATAAAAAAAAAAATAAACTCAAATTATAAAAACAAAACAAAACAAAAAATGAAATTTAAAAATATAGATATCTTTTCAAAAAAAACATTTAAAGTTTAAAAAGAAAGATTATTTTTTATTTAAAAAATAATAATAATAATAAATAAAAAATATTAGCAGCTTTTTTAATAAAAAATAATAAATAATTTTTTATTGAAAAAAAAAAAAGTTTTTAAACAGAATATTTTTATTAAAAAGAATCACCTTTGTTTAAACTTCTTTTTATTTAAAAAAATAAAAAAATAAAAATAAAATTACCCTTCTACCACCCACCGCGCCACCACGGGTGGCAACGGGGTAATTTTTGTTTTTTTCTAAATAAAAAAAAAAATTATTTAAAAAAATAAAAAAAAAAAATTGTTTTAATTTTTTTGTCTTTACGTAAAAAAGCTAAGGCTTAATAAAAATGCAGTAGTCTATAATGCGACTTTTTGAAAGCTTTTCCGGTGGATTTCTCTGGTCAAAATCCGGCAGCAATTCATTGGAATCCCAAGTTTGATAGCTAGTTTCTGCACAATCAATGGCTCCCCGGGGGTTTTTCAGGGCGCTGAATCCAAATATGCAGTTAAAAAACCATTCTAACTGCTAAAAAATCAAGATTTAACCTCATTTTTTCCGCCGGATTCCGTC
This sequence comes from Pinus taeda, assembly GCA_000404065.3. Classification (NCBI taxonomy): domain Eukaryota; kingdom Viridiplantae; phylum Streptophyta; class Pinopsida; order Pinales; family Pinaceae; genus Pinus; species Pinus taeda. The sequence continues at coordinate 149,489 of APFE030764804.1, forward strand.
ACCGGAATCTCAAAAAGTCGCATTATAGACAACTCCAATAAAAATTAGTTTATTTTTTTTTTAAATCAAAAATACATATTTCT
>APFE030764812.1:0-83612 GCA_000404065.3 Pinus taeda
AGAGCACACGCTAAATGCACTGTCCTAAATCAAACCAAGCAGTCAAAATGCAAATGCACATGCATGTATTTGTTTTCAGCCTTCTTAATGTATGAATGATGATAAGAAAGCTATGTGCAAATCTGAATTACTTCCAAAGCGACAACACTCAACAAATTTCTTTTCAAAAATGAAGTGAAGGTAAGAGAGACACTTTGCGATTTCAAAATGAAAATTGCTTTTCGACACTTTGAAAACTATCAATTCAAATCATATGCAATAGTAATTGTATAATTGACTATCAAGAACAATGGGATTGACTTCTAAAACTGAAAACGACAGCTACGACACTTTCAGATCAAGAAACGACAGTTCGACTATGCTACCTTTTTGCAAAAGAGAATTGAAAATGGCGCACAATACATAAAAACACTTATAGTTCTTTGCACTATGGAGGCGGAATAATGTAAGAGAAGGGGGTTTTCACAGAGATAAACTGACCATGGACAACAAAACTCCTGAATAGGACTGAAAACAGTGAGGAAAAAACCAAAGTCTGAAGGTAAAGTTAACCTTCCCTGACCATTGCACCTGTCACACTGTGAATTCAGTATGCAGCGCACCTACTGCACTCGGGAAGTGCGATGCATACAGTCTGCCTTGAAGGCAGGGTGCGATGGTACTATTGTGAGACTTTGAATGAGTTTTTATTCACAATTTGCAATTCAGTTAAGGGATTTAGGCCGAGTAAGTGATGTTCAGTATATGTAAACCACAGGGGTGATCTAAAGAGGTTACTAGAGCCACCAGTTAGGGAAATTAGACTGTTTGCAGATCGATTGTTTAATTCATAAACAAAACCCGGAGATAGACTGAAGCAACATTGATCTACTTTGCATTTGTATAACAAATGCAGTTCGAAGGCTAGCTGGCTTGGCTTCAGGCTCCGTCTGTAAGTTTATAAAAGAAACAAAGATAAGCTAACAAACAATCTAGTCGCTCCCCAGTGGAGTCACCATTTTGTTACCGGGAATAATGTCCACTCGGATGCTGCTATTCCCACTAAGACTGGTAGCTATCTTAGAAACAAACAAGTAAAGTCTACTTTCGCTTTCCTTTATGAAAATAGATACGAGTGGAACAAGGAGACCAACCTTAGTCTTGCACTTGATTTCCTCTCCTTCCTGATAGAGCTTTGCTGCTTCTTCTTCATCTGCTTTGCGCTTGATGTCCTCTTCTTCCTGATAGAGATATGCATTGCACCCATTGCACTAGGTTTTCAGTATGGTCCAATTTTGACCATTTATGAGCAGTTTTCAGTGGAGAACTTCTGGGAGATGATGTAATCAGTTGACCTTGTTCCTTTAGATAGTGAAGCAACACTTTTTGGGACTTAGGAGCCCTCAGTTTATGGACATTTATGATTGGGGTTGAAGTGCCCAAAAATGTCTATAACAGTACGACAAGCACTAAAACTGCAAAGGCTACGTCGAAAAAGGCCCGCACGGTGTCGAGTCAAAATGCAAATGAGGAACTTCTAGCCTCGGAAGTAAATGCCATGTCGAAAGACAAAGGCAAAGAACCCAAGCAACCAGGAGGCAAGAAGAAAAAACAAGGGAAGAAGAAAAACCAGGAGGACTCATCTCCTAAAAAATCTTCTGCAAACCCTTATGGGAATAGGAAACCAAAAAACTCCATGTCATATATGTGACAAGGACCACTGGACCAATGAGTGTCCATATAAAGAAGAACTTAGAAAATCATTCAAAATTTCAAAAACCTCGGCTGTATTGACTGATCTGTTTCTAAACCCAGGAACAAATCTAGTTGCTAGTGAAAATGCTTCCCCGTCCCAGGTACTAATGTTGTCAGTTTCAAAGCAACTGAATGATCCTCTCATATCGACAAGGAGTAAAGATTACGGGAATCCACAGATGTTGAACAACAAGGATAATGATCAACCTAGTAGTTCAACAACAACTTCGACTGAAGTTGTGCCACCCATCATTCCTAAATTAACAATAAAACCGCCAAAGGGAGTAGTACACAAATTGACGTTTAATCCTCGTGCCAGAGCATCAAAACACTATAATATAGTGGAGGATTTAGCCCAATCACCCTTCGCGATGTCGACTCTTGAGGTACTGCAAAACTACCCCTCCCAAAAGCAGGCTTTATTATCAGCTATAGGTGGGATTGACCCAACGGATTCCAATCTTATGTCTTTTAATCACAAAGGATACTGCCCTCAGTTACCAGCTCAACTAGCTTTCCTCATTCAAGTGAAAGCCCTCAAAAAAATTGTTCATAGAATAAATATTGATGAGGGGGCATCCACATGTATCATGTCGATGAGTTGCTGGAAAACTCTAGGGTCTCCATCCTTGTCGCGATCGTCGACGACATTAAAAGCATTTGATGGACGAACATGCACCCTGTATGGAATATTAAGTAACTTGCAAGTCGAACTGGGGGGAAAAACAATAGAAATCGATGTTGAAGTCATCGACATAAACCTTGATTACAACATCCTACTAGGAAGACCCTAGATATATGCCATGGTAGCCGTTGTGTCGACCTACTTTAGGAAAATTGCATTTCCTTCCCAAGGAGGAATTACAATCATCGACCAACAAACTTTTCTCCCCAACAGCTCGCAAGTTACGGGAAGCATTCCAATGATCCATGGAAGCCCTAGCGCGCTTCACAATATCGGAGTAGGCCTACTAAAAGACCCCACATTAATGGGAACTTTTTCCCTACCGCCTCCAACCAATTTGGTGGAAGTGGTTAACGTAAGAACCTGTAATATGATATCTTCCATTCAAAAGATGTCAGAAATGATGTTAAAATGGATCATCTGCAGGTATTGCCTCTAACCCCACTGGAAATATTATAGCAATCAATGTTTTCAGCATGGGATGAAAACCCGTATCAATGCTCATCAAGCGTTTAGATAGATAGGTCTAAGGAATATGGCACCCCTTCAGATCCTTGGTCGCAAGTACACTCTACAAATGAAGGAATCATTCAATCGATGATCATTGACGAGGAACCATGGGAAGATTAGCACCATCGTTCCCATCTTCTAAACTGGAAAGAAGATAATTCCAACAACCTACACCATCCTTCAGTATTTGACTTTCTAACGAATACTGTAAATACGGTGGATTCCGAGAGAAACCTATCCAATATTGAAGAGACTACTACCATAAATATCTCAACCAAAATAGATGTTGTAGAGGATATTCATGTCGGCAAATCTTGTTCTTCTTCAGAACTGGAAATATATAACACTCTCTTTCGTGAATTTTAGAGAAGTCTTTGCTTGGTCATATGATGAAATGCCAGGTATTGACTCGAGCATAGTTGAACATGAAATTAAGATGTATCCAGATGTCAAACTGGTACGACAACGGCTACGGCAGGTGCACCCCAAGAAAGTCGTTGCCATCAAGGCGAAAGTTGAAAAACTCCTCCATGCTGGTTTCATTTACCCTTTTCCTCTGACCGATTGGGTATCGAATATTGTCCCTGTAATGAAAAACCAAGGAATGATTAGAGTGTGCGTCGATTACAGGGATGTAAATCAAGCTCGTCCAAAGGACAACTACCCTACACCCTTTATTGACCAGATAATTGATGAATGCGCCGGATGCGAAATATTTTCATTTATGGATGGATTTTCCTGGTATAATCAAATAAATATCCGCCCACAGGACCAGTCAAAGACTGCATTCATTTGTCCATGGGGCACATTCGCATATCGCAAACTACCCTTTTGTTTGAAGAATGCAGGGGCAACTTTTCAGAGAGCAATGAACTATGCTTTCCATGACATCAAAAACATCGTTCAACCATATCTCGATGATCTCCCAGCTCATTCGCGAAAGCAGACGGATCATGTGCGCCATTTGAGAGAGATATTTCTACGCTGCCGACACTACAAGATACGACTCAATCCGCACAAATGCGTGTTTTGTGTCAGTTCTGGTCGTTTAGTTGGCTTCGTGGTCTCAAAGGATGGGATTCATCTCAACCCTTGCAAGGTTCAGGCAATCATCGATTTGCCTCCACCTTCAAACTTGCTTCAAATTCAAAAACTCTAAGGGAAAGCAAACTTCCATAGGAGGTTCATTCCAAATTACGTCGAAATAGCTAAAGGTTATACTCGTCTATTGAAAAAAGAAGTACCCTTCGTTTGGGATCAGGTTGCGCAAGCTTCCTTTGATGCTTTAAAGCAATCTCTAATACAATCGTCATTAATGTATGCTCCTGATTATCAAAAAGACTTTAACCTGTATCTGGCTGCAGCAGATACGACCATAGCAATGGTTTTAGTTCAATAAGACAATGGAATTGAACATCCTATATATTATTTAAACCGAAACTTAAATGATATGGAAATGAAATATTCCTATGTTGAAAAGGTCACCCTCGCAGTTGTTCAAGCAATACAGAGTTTTCGACACTATGTCCTCTTCAAAAAACTACCATTTTATCAGATTGCAACCCCATGACTTATATATTGTCGCGACAGTTGCTGGGGGGCAAATATTCAAAATGGATAGCAATTCTACAAGAGTTTGATTCGGAATTCAAAAAATCCAAATCAAAGAAAGCCCTGGTTTTAGCAGAGTTACTATGTGATCTCCCATCATCGTCCAACGATGCAACATCCAAAGAAGCAATCGTGGATGAAAATTTGTTTCTGATATCTTCAAGCGATCTGTGGTATGAAGATATAATCATCTATCTCCAGACACAAACATATAGGTCTAATACCTCACGCTCCGAACAACGACGTATTCAATACCAAGCGAAAGACTACGTGATTGTCAGTGATACCCTTTATCATCATGGTATCAATACAGTTCTGTGGAGTTTCCTCACCCATAAGGAGGCTGAAAAAGTCCTGAATGATTGTCATTCAGGCGCATGTGGGGGGCATCAATCTGGTTATGCTACGGCGCAAAATTTTTTGCAAGTAGGATACTTCTGGCCAACAATGTTCAAAGATTGCATAACCACAATTAGAAGTTGTCATGCTTGCCAAATTTTTGATAGCAAAACCAGAAGACCACCCGCACTGCTGCAACCAATAGTAGTTGTTGGGTCATTCGCCAAATGGGGCATAGATTTCATGACATGTAACCCCACCTTGGTCGGGAGGCATGGGTATATCATAGTCGCAGTAGACTATTTTACCAAATGGGACGAGGCAATGCCTACATTAAACAACAGTGGTGAAATGACTGCCTTTTCTTTTTTAATCACGTAGTCTCCAAATTCGGCATTCCACAGGCCATAGTCACAGATCATGGATCGCATTTTCGCAATCACATGATGGTTGAGTTGGCTACCAAATTAGGACCGTCCCACAACAGCTCTACTCCATATTATCTGCAAACTAACAGACAAGTTGAGGTGATCAACAAAGTCCTGAAGCGCATGTTGCAAAGGATGATCGAAGTCCACAAACGGGATTGGCACCTAATCCTGTACTTAGCCTTGTGGGGATACCGGACATCGGTAAGAAATGCAACCGGGTTCACACCTTTTCAACTTGTGTACGGTCTGGAAGTAATCTTACCTATTCAATGTGAAATCTCGTCCCTCAAACTCGCAGTCGACCTTCTCCCTGGAACCTCAGAAGAAGAGACTCGTTTCTTTGAACTAATCCAATTAGATGAAACCCTTCGTGGTGCAGATTCGGCTAATGAAGCTCATAAGAAACGAGTCAAAGCACAGTTCAACAAAAATTTCAAACCTCACGTCTTCTCAGAAGGTGACCTGGTCTTATTTTACGACCAGGAATCTGATAAGTTGGGAGCAGGGAAATTCAAATTGTTATGGATGGGTCCCTATATTGTTAAGAATGTATTAGCAAAAGGAGCCTATGAGTTGATGGACTATGATGGATTCCATTGGCGCAACCTCACAATGGGTTGTACCTCAAGCGTTACTATGCTTAATTCCACGTAGTAATCCTCATGCTTTTGTTACATTTTTGTTTTCGCCAAGAGCATTTATTTTAGTTAGGTAATCCACTTTTTGCATTCGTTGTAGATGTCGAACCTACTAGAATCATTCGTTGGATATGCCGACGGAGCAAGTCGTAGTTCGCAGAACCTGTCTTCTGTGGCATGGGCCATTTTCAATCCCAGCGGAGAGTTAGTAAGTTTCAGAGGGGTGTGTGTATTGGTTGGTCGACGAACAATATCGCTGAATACAACGCATTGATAGAACTCCTCTCTGATGCCATCACACATGGCATATGCCGACTTGTCATCAGGCTAGACTCACAGCTCGTCATTCTACAACTCACCGACATCTATTCTGTACGGAATCCAGCTATTTATCGCATGTTCCTAAGAGTCAGAATTTTGGAAAGATAGTTCGATTTCATCCAATATCAACATATTTTCAGAAGTTTAAACACATTAACAGATTCATTGGCAAATTATGTGTTAGATAGACATTTGCGACATTTATAAAAAGTAGCATCACATCAATATATGTAGCAGGATCACGTAACTTAACCAAAATAAAGCTTCGAAAATCAAAAATATATTCATAACTATTTATAGTTTATACATAATGTTCTGTAACCAAGAAAAAATCAGTGAAATGACCCAAAACTCAAAATTCTAGGGGGCACCCTAGTCTAATGATGCTGGTGATAACAAGTCACCGCTTGTGCAATCATGCGTAAAAGCCTAGTCCATCGACTCGGCACTCCAATAGTATGTCACTGCAACTGCAGAGGCAGCTCGTCGGTCCTCACATTCGGGATACCAAGGGTAAGACCCTCGATCTGGTCCTGTAGTGCTGAAAGAGTCTCGACCACGTCAAGGTCGCAAAGGATGGCCCTCCCCACAGCCTCTCCTGCTGGAGCGGCCGCTGGGTCTCTGCGGCGTACTACCAGTCGAATTGGTCCAACATCTACATGAACACATGAGTTTTGATTAGTCTTGATCAAAAAACATAAGAACATTATAAGGAACAATGAACAGAGATATGGTCAGAAGAATTACCCATAGCACCCCACTGCTCGCCAGCCGGCAGCACCAAATCCGGGTCACCCTGGAAATCCATGCCAGCATATGGAAACCTGGCATAAACCATCTCCTGACGATCGAACCACTTAAAGAAAGTATCAGAAAAAGAAATCTGGGGCTGGCCAGCATGCTGAGACATGAGGTCAACCCATCTCTGCGTCCGTGGTTTATTCGGTGGAGGTAGGCCAAGTGAAATGTATTGCGGCTGCATCAGTGGGATTCTCTCCAAAGCGAAAGCGGTCAAAATAAAACCATAGCCGAAGTTCTTGGATCTTCCACTTTTCACCTTGGTCAGTTGTTCTTTCATCACAGAGAGTACTGCATCACACCAGTTGAACACCTTTGGTTCAAGTCATTCCAAAGCATATTGCATGTAAGACTTATTAGCTATGTGAAGAGCAGAACTACCAGCCAGTCTAACAAAAGTGAACAGAATGGTCTGCAAGGGCCGATCAGTGACATCTTGGATATTGATCTTGCCATCCATACTTGACTAATATCCCTCTCTACAATGCCAGCGAATGTACTCCCTCACGGACTCACCCCCACGTGCGGAGCCTGATAATGAGAGAGGGGCACCATGCCTCGATAATCCGGTCAGAAATAGATGTCCACGACAGTCAAGGGGATCGATTTGCCCCTAATCTGGAACACCTAGTTGATAGGATCCCAGGCATTGAGGAAATATTGCAACAAACTGATTTGTTGCCTCATGCTAGAAATACGAAAAAACTTCAACAAGCCACAGTTCCGCAATGCAACCACTGTGCCTGGATCATGTAAAGCAACAACGTCCTCTTCTTCATGCTCGTGTTCTCGCCATGTAACAACCATTTTGCTTTGATGAATCTCTGAAAAAACAAGCAAGAGAAAATTCAGGATCTTCATTTGGTAAAAAACAGGCAAAAATCTATGAAAAAACTGTGCAAAAAGCTTCCTCCTTGCGCCCATCGCACCCTAGTAAGTGTATTGGGAGCGATGCATACTGACTAGTCAGTGAGAGGAGTAGTATGCATCGCACCTTTTGATTAAGGAAGGGTGCGATGGTGCCAGGGCGAGTTCTTCAAACCCCAGAGGCTCAGTAGAGCAAGGAAACATGCTCAGAATTCAAAAAGAAAAGAATGTAATTGAAGAGCACAGGTTTAGCTCCTACCTCGTCCAAGTGGCGTCAGGAATCGTCCACAGAATCTCCTGCAATCAGCTAGTGAAAATCAGGGGGGGAAAGCACCTCCAGAGCTCCAACAAACCAAATTCAAATGAAATGGTAAAATGAGAGGTAAAAGTCACTTTTAATTTACCATGCACGTAATTTGAGTAAAATATTAGTGTTCTTAACTCATTTATCAAGCACATGTTTTCATTTCTAATCAGTTTGATGAAGCAAATGAACAGGTAGTACAATCTTTGAAAGAACAAAAAATGCTAATGGTGAATCAAAGACTCAATGACCACTATCACGAGCAGTTTTAGCGCATAGTTCAAGCTCGTTAAAAATAAACATAAGTCATGAGAAAATGTTTTCCCTAGAGTTTAAGCTCATTAAAAATGAACCAAGAAATAACCATTGTGAATGCCTTATCGCCAGCTTTTGAGCCTTGGTCGTTTCTCAGCATCACCTCCACTCTATTTTTAGCCGATCATTCACCCCCACATGATTGTTTACCCTTTCAAGGAACATCTGCGAAGAGTGATTCTATTAGCCATCCTTATGACACTACCATGATTGGAAAATTCCAAACCTTACCTGGAATCAACTGCTACCCAAAACCATCACTCGTTCCTCGAAAACGAGTCTCCTTTAAGCTCTTTTCAATTGACTCGTAAAATATGAAAAGATTACCAAGCGATTGGCCTCTTCGATTCGTTAAAGTAATCAGAAGTGCTATCCCTCCTCTACATTTTAATCTTTTTGGACCTAAGGGATTATTACACAAAAAAATCGAGCGCTTGTCTTGTTCGGCTCGTTAAAACTATCGAAAATTCATCCCTTTCATATTATTTTAAGCTTTTTCGGACTTAAGGGATTACATGACGAAAAAGAATTGTTGGAGTTTCCTTTCCATTCCTTTCAGACTCTCTAAAATTGAAAGGGACCGAGTTATCTTTGTCGTTAAACTCGTTAAAACTGAATAGCGACAAACTCGTCCAAATGGACGAGAACGAGTTTCACTGTCACTAGGCTCGCTAAAATATAGCGACAGGTTTGCCTGAAGGGCGGATTATAGAACAAGCATATGTTATCCTCCTCAAGCTTGACAAAAATAAGAGGTACTGGTCAGCAATGACTGGGGAAAATTGGGAAGAAAACTTGAAGAAACTTTATTGGTAGCAAGTCGCTCTTGAACATGACACTTTCCTTCCACATCCATGCCGGGTTGGGTTGTTCCGTTCACTGGTCATCACCATTGGTCCATCACACCATCCATCTTTGGGGTTAATGCTACCAATCCATCGTTAGTGTCACCGATATGTTCAAGAGAAGTCATTCAGACAATTCGCCTGTGTCTCACCCACTACAATGCATTCATGCTCCATTCCTTCATGACCGCCACCCTGAACCCTGTATCGTCAGATTGTTTTCACCTCCAAAATCATTTGCTTGTTTCGTGTCGTTGACGTAGGATTCATTAAGGCCCTCTTGCGATGGGTCACTTCTTGTCAACATCAGCTCATTATCCAAGAAGTTCACTTAGGAACAACCCTTTCAGTACTTTGAAGCTTGCATGCCTCAATGGCAAGTTTCTCACTTTCGGCGACAGGTTTACATCAATGGCCTTCGACCGAGAGATTTTGCGTGGTGTTTGACGCCAAGTCCTTTTTCAGACCACGTGAATTTTACTGTAGTACCTTGAGGGTCATTGTCATTATTGGTGATCCCTCTTGCACCTGTTAACAACTTACATCATTGGCTGGTAATTAGGTGATGTCTTTCCATGTGTTCGAATCCAGAACATTTTTCACATGGATCGACTTGTACTCCAAGTGAAGATTGAACGAGTTTTCAAGACCCCGGATCTAGTTTCATCCATCCGGGCTGCGATATATTCAGGAATATAAAGACATCAAGTGTACATCATTTCCAAATAGATGATCATCCAAATCAAAGGATGATGAGTCCAAATCATCAGTCTGACACACAGACGATTGTCTGTCCTATGTACATGAAAATGAATTTATAAAGCTGAGCATGGGAATGCCTGCCTCAGCTAGATCATGAAAAAATGTTTTCAAAATAATGTATTGTATTGTATCTTATTACAGGTCGCCTCCCAGCTCAAAAAAACTTCGGATCCTCATAGTAAACCATTTCACCCGACATTAAAAAGATTAACGACCTCATGCTTTAGGGGGAAACTGTTATAGAAATTTTTGGGCACTTCAACACCAATCATAAATATCCATAAAATAACGGCTCCTAAGTCCCTAAAAGTGTTGCTTCACTGCCTAAAGGAACAAGGTCAGCTGATTACATCATCTCCCAAAAGTTCTCCACTAAAAACTGCTCATAAATGGTCAAAACTAGACCTTACTAAAAACCCAGTGCAGAGGGTGTGATGCATATCACCTTCCTAGTGTACAAGGTGCAATGCATATTGAATTGCTCCTCTGTAGGGTGCGATGGTCAGGAATGGACAAATGGCAGGGACAAAATACGAGGTGGAAGATCATGTAATCTTCCAGAAGCTTCCCCTCTGACACTTGCCTCTCTGTTTTTGACCAAGGATGAGTAAGAGATCACCATTCTCCAAGAGGAAGCAGGAACTATCAGAGAGAAGACACTAATCAAGACCCCAGAAGATGACTCACCTCCCTTCAATCATCTATATATGGATTCCTCATCAAAGAGATCCAGAGGCTGGAATTTTGTATCTTATAGAGAAGTGCTGTTAGTTTTCTAGTGTATATTCATAGTGTTGGGTGATCTAAGCTTTACTTGAAGTGAAGAAGGGTTTTCTAGCTGGAGGATGATGCTGGGTCAGAACATATGGTTGTAATCCTCTCGCTACTTTTCATCTTGATAAAGCTATTCAAGTTTTCCTCCATATTCTTGTATGTTTACTTATATATGCATTTCTATGGTTAACACACATCTGGTCCTGTGTTATTTATGAATATAGATCTTTGTTCTTCGATAGTAGTATGTTGCTGTGATTCCATAGGTGCTCTTTGAAGCTGGGTAGATGAAGAAGAAGTGACAAAGCTCTATTAGGAAGGAGAGGAAATCAAGCACAAGACTAAGGTTGGTCTCCTTTGTTCCACTCCTATCTATTTTCATAAAGGGAAGCGAAAGTAGACTTTACTTTTTTGTTTCTAAGATAGCTACCAGTCTTAGTGGGAATAACAACATTCGAGTGGACACTATTCTCGGTAAAAGACAGGTAAAAGTAGTTTTGTCTTGGTCTTCAGGGGCAATCTGAATTTGACTGTACCCACTGAAGCCATCCAGGAAAGAAAAGAATTTCTTTCCTGCTAATGTATCTAATACCTGGTCAATAAATGGAAGGGGAAAGTGGTATTTTTGGGTTACTTTATTTAATTCTTTGTAATCTTACACAAATCCTCCACTTTCCATTCTTCTTTGGCACCACTATAAGTGGAGAGACCCATTTGCTATCGAAGATAGGATAAATAAATTTTGCATCTAAAATTTTTTGTAGTTCAGCTTTCACAATGTCTTTTAGATGAGGATTAAGTCTTCTTTGGGGTTGCCGAATAGGTCTTGCATCTTTTTCTATATAAATGTGGTGTGTACATAACTGGGGATCGATTCCCTTCATATCTGGATAATCCCATGCAAATACTTCCTTATATTTTTTCAGTAGCTAGATCAGTTTTTGTTCTTGTTCAGGAGTCAGGTTACTATTAATGTTTAAAGTTTTGCCTAGCTCAATCTCTACAGTTTTTCTATTTGAAACAAGGGTAGTAGGTATCATCTAGTCATGAGTGTCTTTGAGAGGATCTTCTTCAAATTTATTATCAAATGTTGCCTCTATCATGTGACATTGTATATGAGATCTAGATTCGGTTTGGTTAATAAAATTGTTAATAATATAATCTTCTGCTTGATCTTTGAAATCAAGGGCATCTTCTATAGTTAATGGGGATCTAATATTTTTGATAAGGTATGATACAGGATGTTTGTTAATTCTTATTATTGTGACACTTGGCTAAGTTGGAGGATAGAAGGCTAGATTTTTGATATTAGGCCCTCTAGTTAAAGTCATATTGCCTTATCGGTAGCCAATGTAAGCATCAACAATTGCAAGCCAAGGTCTGCCTAAAATTAATGGGTGTCCATCAAGTTGTTTTTTAGGGCTTATTATCAGAAAGTCAGCAGGATATTCCCAAGAATCAGTGGATACCATGACATCATGTAGTGTACGTTCCGGGCGAACCACTGATCGATCAGCGAGTTCTAATAGAGTGGAAGTTGGTTCTACTGATGTAATGCCCAGTTTTTGACAAGTGGTAGTTGTTAGGATATTAATTGCAGCCCCTAAATCGACTAAGGCATTTGAAAAGGTTTGTCCATTGATTTGGACTGTCATTATTGGATTTCCTAGTTCTTCATATTTGATAGGTGCTTCTTTTCCTGATAACAGATTAGATAAGGTGCCAACTACTTGGACTGTTGGACTATTTGTTATTCTCCTCCTTGGTATTTTTATACATAGTTCTTTGATGGTCTTGGCATATATTGGGATATCTTGGATGGCTTGGAGGAGGGGGATTTTTATGTACAGGTTCTTAAGTTCTCCTAGAATATCAAAATTAGGATGTTCTATAGGTCACGGTATAATTAATCATTCTGGGAATGGAGGAGAAGATGTGGTTGTTTGATCATGAGTTTGTTTTGTAGCCACATTTTTTTCTTGTAACGGTTGTTCTACAGGTAACTGATTTTCAATTTGAACATTTTTATCTCCCTCAGTTTCTATAATGCGCCCAGACTTTAATTGAAGGTCATTGCATTCCCTTAGATCGGTTTCTATCTCTGGTGTTTCAATTATTTGAATAGATTGAACCAGTCTATTATTTGTATTAGGGTTGGGTTGGGCTGGGAGTTGCGATCTTAAGATGGACTGGGGGTTTTGTTGCAGTGCTGGAAGTGTAGGTTGAGGGAGTGGAATAGTTCCTACTGGTTGATTCATCGGTCTTTTCCAGTTTTTCTGCCAGGATTGACTCTGTGAAGTAGGAGGGGACCATTGTGCTGCATATGCATTGTTTTTCCAATATGGTGGGGCATAGGGAAAATTTGGCCAATTTGATTGGCTTGTTTGATTCGGCCACGGTGAGAATGAAGGAAATGGTTGTTGTGGCCAATTTGAGAAAGGAGATTGATTTTGCCACATTATATTATATTGCTGAGCATGATATTGTGGAAGCTGAAAAGAGGAAGCTGGATCAGGGAACATACCTGATTTTCGCAGCTGCCATTGACGACGCTAATTAAGTAGGCACAACGGTTATGGTTCTTCTTCCACTTCTTTGTATACCACTTTCAAACCAGGAAGTGACGGACAACTTTTTGTAGAGTGGTCCTTTGTACAAATGGCGCAAGCTTGAACTACATCTAATGGGAACTCTTTGTGGCTATGTTTCTTTCTGCATTTTGGACATAATATTGCCAGATTTTTCTCTGCCTCTGCTTGTTTCTGTTTGGCTTACATAATATCGAGTTGCATTGTCAGAGTTCCCAATATATCAGTTTTGAAATTTTCTAATAAATTTCCAATTTCCGCACAAGTTAATCCTTCTCCAGAGATCTTGTTGTCCCTTGTAAACCTGTCATGTTCTGTTGGTTTTAGCCTTGTGCTCCCTCATGAGATCGTGATACATAAATCAATGATGTTAGCAAAATCCTCTTGATAGATGTCTCCTTTTCCCATAATATTCAATGTTTCAATCCATTGCTCCTTCATGCCTTAATTAATGTTGTTTTTAATACATTATCAGGTAAGGGTAATGATGCATAAGGAGATCTTTGAAGATTATACTGAAAACATTCAACATATTCTTTTAGTGTTTCATTAGGTCTAGCTACCATCTAAAATATTTCATCTTTTAACTCTCTAGATCTACAATAATCTTGATATTTCTTCAGGAAAGCACCTTTCACCTGTTCCCAGTCATTTATAACACCTCCACCCAACCCCATAAACCATCGTAAAGCAGTTCCTTTTAATGTAGAAGGAAATAGTTTCAGCTTTTGGGGATTGGTGGTATAGTCATATCCTCTACACAACACATCAAATTCAAACAAAAATGCATCTAGGTCTTCTGATGTTAGGCCATGAAATGTAGGGATATGCTGGAGAGGAATTGCCTTCATGGGTTCATTGACTGCAGTATCTACAATGGGATATTATAGTGTGGAAGTTTGGGTGTTTGGTTGGTTCTGGGCCATTTGGTCAAATATGTGCCAATAACCTTCTGGAATTTCTAGGAGGGTATTCCTAGGTTGGCTAGACTGAGGGGGGATGGCTTTAATAGGAATGGCCTTAACAATACTTCCTTTATCTGGGATGATGAGAGTTCCTAATGTCTGGGGGGATTTTGACTCTTGAGGTTCTTCAACTTTGTTATGAATGATTTTTATAGCGCTTCCCTTATCTAGGATGCTTAATGGCTGAATTATTCCAAGAGGAGATCTTGGTTCTTCAATTTCTCCTATTTCTCCTCTTCCTTCACAGAGGTTGCTAAGGTTCCCTTCTTACAATGAGTTTGGGCTAGAATTCTCAATTTCTCGAAAATCTTGCTCCTCGATTTGACTATGCACCTCAGCAAAGGCTACAGATGGTGATCCTGTGGCCTGAAGGGAACTAATAGGTTGTCTAGAAGCAACTTTTGTAGGTCCTACTGAAGGCTGAGATTCTTCTTTCTTTGAGATTTCGTCTATAAAGGTTGATCAGCCAAGGGTTACTGGCCCTTTAGCTTTATCAGGCTTGGGTAGTGGTTTGGGGTTCTTTTCAAGCTTTTTCTGCTTAGTCATGCACACAAATCAAATGCTAATTTCTACCCAAAACAACAACAAATCTGCAGGGAAGCGGGCAAAGGAGCAGGGCTATTACATGCTCCGTAAACAGGTACTTACCTTCCATTTTTAAAACCCAATTCTTTCCTAGCAGGTACTTACACTACTCTGAAAAAGGAAACAAATGGCTACACTCTTCCTTGGCAATGACGCCAAAATGTTGAGCAGTAAAAACGGTCTTTTTCACCTCTATTTACCCTACATTAATTATCAATCCAGGAATGATTTGTTATCTCAAAGAGTGTACTCAGTTTGAGGCGGTCATTTGTCAGAGTAATGCTAGTAGTATAGTGCTTTAAATACAAGAGTAAACGGATGCTGGGAATAATATCTACTTTCAGAAAGAAACTTAAAACTGAAGTCATGCACTCAAACAGCTACAACAATTTATCAGTCAAGGGTACAGTAATGGCAACTCTTCCCTTTGTAAACTGATGCAATTAAAAACATTCACGGAAAATATCATCAACCTGGGAACTGGAAAACATATGTCAATGTTCACTACAGTTTTAAATCGTTCTACACACCAAAGCAATGGTAATTCAAATGATAGGAAATGGAATAGTGAATAATCTATTTAACAAGATTGAATAGTAAAGCCTTAACCTACATAAATGAATGAAGCAATAATTGTATCCTACAGGAATTGAGTAATAATATTTACTTTAGAAATGATTTGAACAACAAATAGAAATTAGATAGTAACTAATGGAAATGAAATATTGAATAGAAACTTCAACCGAATGTAAATACACAACAAAACCCAATCGAATATTACACACAACACTCCTTTATTAAAAGGAACAACAATCTGAGCTCTGATATTACAAGTATGAATCATGGTTATAAAGGAACAACAATTGTGGTCACAGTGGAATAGCAATCCCAAATGAACAACAATCACATTTAAAAGTAAACCATAGATAAATACACAATAATACCGATTTATAAATATATATCATTGCTACTCTGTAATCGAACAACAATGGGAATATGTAAGAAACAACAATATTATATGATCATATCAGTTGTTTAAAGGAACAACGATGCGATATAAAGTTAGAATAAATAGCATAACATTCCTGTTGTAGAGAATAACATTACTTATTCAAGTAGATGAAATATAATAGAACCGATATGTAAAATAGTAAGAAACATCAAATTACTGAACAGAGCGATAAAAGAAATAAAATCACACACGAATTGGAAAATAATGGTATAGGAGCAAGTGATCGACCAGGGTCGGGCCCTTAGCCTCCAGGGACACAGTGCTTAATATTACTCTAGAATCAAAGATGGAACAACAACCAGAGTTTATATATTACACATTAAAACATAGTTACAATAATCTCTCTTTTAGAGAGAGTCAATGATCAAAGTTCCAATTACAACAATAAGTTTCATAAAAACCATAGTAGTCCCCTCCCTTGGGCTAGCAATGCTGCCTCTTCTTATAGCAGTCGAGCAGAGATATCAATGATACAAAGAATCGTTAAGGTAGCGATCCCTCAGGATCAAAGGATCCTGAGGGATTCGCCATACTGTTAGTTCTCAGTTATATTCTTGTTCTCTTACGCCGATTTGGTATCTCCTCTTCCTTTTCCTAGCTTATAAGCTCCAGTTTAGATTGCCTTGTTTGGATACGGTTCCCTGTCAAAGGGACTACAATTAACCTTGTCTTGTCTTTTCCTTTAGAACGATGATCTTCCATTTTCTCCTTTTTCTACATAGGAAAAGAGTAATTATTAGTCATTTTACGTTGCATACAAATATTCTAGATCCTATCATAATCTTTCACCATATACTTATTTCATAATGTAAAGAAATTATGATTTCAAGGAAAAGATGACAAAATGAGTGATAAGTACATACCTTCTCTAGTGCTCAACACATGCGAAGATCCCGTCCTTGGTGAAGCCACCAGATGGTGTATGGTTGTGGCTGTGCTGTGGTCAGTAACCCTAGCCACTTCATGACCTCTACCAAAATGAGGTCCTTTTGGCTCCCACTATCAATAATGAACTGTAACAGGGAGCCCTTTACCCACATCTAGAAGTGCAAGAGGTGCTCCTCCTCCTCTAGATCTTTCAGTTCCTCCTTTTGGATCTTCGTGGTGGCAACAGTGGCATTGGGTTCTGCATCGATAATCTGCTTCTCTTTATCATTCCCCTTGTCCGGTTCTGACTCAGAGTCAGAACATCCATCTGATTCTGAAACCTTTAGCTCAGTCACCAGTGACTACTTGGCCCAACACTAACTTGAGTTGTGAGTGGAGCTCTTATGGAACTCACACCACTTTCCTGTGTCCTTTTTCGACTTCGCGGTGTTGTTCTTTGCTTACGTCTTTGGTGGGTTGTCTTGGTCTATCCTGCCTTGGCTTTGTCCTTTGTTTTGCTGTTTGGGGGATATTTGTGGCTACTTGCCAATTCCACTAGGACCCCTGATCTCTTGCATAATTACTAGGATGAATAACATGTTTTTGAAGGGAATTCATGCTTCCAAAACTACACAATCCAAACATAGGAACAATATCTGATGTATGCATGATATTTACATCCCTGTAAATAATACAACTCATAATATATTGTCCTTGCACTCTAGTCACAACTGGGTCTTTCTCAGAATCGACATGCATGAGTTTATAATGAGAGAATATTTAGTTAACTAGAGTGACACTTGTGGATGCACTAGTGCACCAACTGACTGTTAACTCTCTATTAGTTCCACAAACAGTTTGGAACTAATTTAACTGAACTTAACTCAGTACACTAAGTGATCTAATTTCCAACTCATTTTAAACTCATACTGGACCCCTAAAACTTAGGGAGAACATATACATGACTTCAGAAAGACTTCCAAATTGAAATTCCTAAGATAATTAAGTTAATTAAACTTAATTAACTATTTACAAGCTACTATGGGAATATACTTCGATTTTAATTCTAAGTTTAATTCAAGGACAAATTAAACTGGAATTTCTTGTTGTCGTTTCTCAACAGTCCCTCTCAACAAGAAAGTGATTATCTATGACCTCGATCGTGTCTTTGTGAAACTTGAATTTACATCTTGACAATTCCTTTGTCAAAATGTCAACATCTTGCTCCTCTGTGGGAATGCACTCTAATGACATAATCCACCTCAATACACAATCTCTGAGATGATTATATTAGATATCAATATTCTTGGACCGATCCTAAAAAATTGGATTTTCAGAGAGTTTGATACAACTTTAATTATCGTAGTAAACCATAGTTGGATCCATCTACTGACAAAACAAACCAACCATGATCTTCCTCATCCAGATGGCCTCACATGTTTCCTAACTCGCAACCATGTACTCTGCTTCTGCCGAGCTGGGTGCAACTGATCTTTGTTTCCTACTGTACTGAGAAACTACTACTAACTCAATACTAAAGATCCTTCCTGATGTGCTCTTCCTGTCGGATGGACTCCCTGCCAATTCTACA
This sequence comes from Pinus taeda, assembly GCA_000404065.3. Classification (NCBI taxonomy): domain Eukaryota; kingdom Viridiplantae; phylum Streptophyta; class Pinopsida; order Pinales; family Pinaceae; genus Pinus; species Pinus taeda. Next base: position 18,543 of record APFE030764812.1, read on the forward strand.
TCAGTGAAGCCTTGAAGCTTCACTCCCTCTATCCATCTATAGCATAATCGATACTGAGAAGTGCCCTTGAGGTATCTCAACACATGCTTTTTCGTCTTCCAATACAGCTTGGTAGGCCTAACCATCACTTGACTAAGCTAGTTAACTCATATCACATATCCGAACATGCTTTCACCAAGTACATGAGTGAACCCACAAGATGCCTGTAAACAATAGATTCCATTACTTCCCTGAAGTAGCATCCTCCTTCCACCAATTACCTACTAGAAGAGTCCCCATGGGTTTTCTACTGTCCATGCAAAATATCCTAAGTATATCATTGGCATACTTGCCTTGAGATACAAACAACTCCCCATCTCCCTGCCATACCTCCATTCCAAGAAAGTAATGCATGCGCCTCATGTCCTTCACCTCAAACTCTCTTGCAAGGTCCTCCTTGCAAGAATTGATCAACTAATCACCATCTATCAGTATGAGATCATCAACATAAAGTACAATGATCAACAATTTACCTTCCACCACTATGTGGTATAGTTTCACATCCACTTCACTCTTTGTGAAGCCCAACCCGGTGAAGTAGTTATCTTTCTTGGTGTACCAAACACGGGGTGTTGGCTTCAGGCCATACAATGCTCTCTTGAGCTGACACACATGTGACTTATGGTCAAAGGTCTCAAAACCTTCAGGATTCTCTATGTACACCTCGTCCTCAATCATGCCATTAAGGAAGGTTGGTTTTACATCCATCTGTTTTATCTTCCAACCCATCTGTGCTTATAGTGCCAATATAGATCTGATTGATGAGTACCTTACAACAGGAGCAAAGGTCTCATCATATTCAATCCCATTTACCTGTGAAAAGCCACAACCCACAAATTTGGGCTTATGCTTCTCCACACTACCATCTGCAGCTTTCTTTACCTTATAAAGCCAATGGGAGCTCACCACTGACTCATCCTCTGGTCTTGGTACCACATCCCAAACATTGTTATGAACTACAGAGTCATACTCCTCCACCATGGGATCAATCCAAGTCTGTTGTTGCACTACTTCTTATTGACACCTAATCATCAGGATTGGGTGAATAACAGAAATTGATGTAAATAAATAATAGAAAATATGAAGAGTCACCAGGAGATGAAATGAATAGTCTCTCCCTCGTGTATATAATAAAGACCAACCTGAATGAATATTATGAATTGTTTTGACGAGTTACCTCCTGGTCTGACATGGTATTAAAGCCAGTGCCATTTTTGGCTTCCATTTGCTTTGTAACTCCCTATTTTGCCTATGGTATTTTGAATCCTGTGCAGACTGGATAGCCTGGCAGTGCTGACACTTCCACTGGCTTGAACGCATCATTATTCCCGTGTGACTCACTATTATTCTTTGCTATGCTATTCTTGTCACTGCTCCACCTGCATACAAAATGCTCAGCCTTTATGTGCTCTCCCCACTGGTTTCCATACCCATACAAACCTAGCACCCTCATGGTTTGCTTCATTTGGACTACCACCTGCACTGTTGTTAGGTGTGTTTTCTGGGTTATAACTCACCCCATCATGAAATGGAGAACCTGGTGCTGCAATTGAAGTTGACACTGAGCTTCAACACACCATACCACTCCTAGAACTATGTATGGGTTCTATTTCTAATATTAGAAGACAACCTTTAGAAATTTTAGCTCCATCCACGACATATAAATCTGCTCCCGCTCCCACTCTCAATTTTTTACATTTCACTCTCTTCGCCATCGCCAAGCTCTAGATTATGATTCTCCAAATTATTGTTTTCTCATCCTTTTATTGTGCGCTCATTCAAGTAAGACCACGGGAGAACAATCAAACCAAAGGCTATGAGACCGAGCATGACACCCAATCCAGCCATTAGATAAGGAACTGGGGAATTTGCTGCCAATATTTGGTTCCTTCCTGTGCTCATAACATTTTTCATCGACATCCCCATTGCTCCCCCTGCACAACCCTTCACACCCAAATTCCTTTCATTCACAAACACTACTGCTCCGGGCACACCAAGAAAAAAAAACTTCGTTTGTCCAAGGATCAATTGAGCCTCCTAGAAGAGAGCTTCAGAGAACACTCAGCCCAAAGCATAAGTCCGTGTTGGCATGCAAGTTAAATTTGCAACCCCATCAAGTGGAGGTGTGGTTCCAAAATCACATAGCAAGAACAAAGTTTAAATGAAAGGAAGTGGAGTGCGATAATCTCAAACACCATTATGAGAGCCTGAGGGAGGAGAATAGAAGACTGCTGAGAGAAGTACAAACACTGAGAGCGATGAAAATTATGCAAGGTGCAGGAGAGGAGTATATATATATGGGCACTCGCCATTGGCTACCACCATTGTCTAGTTAATACATAGTTGTGTATTACGTTGAACATTGTCCAACACATATTGCTTCATTGTATGTTTTCACATACAATATTTCATATACATAAACATTGTTGATATACATTACTTTGTTTCATTGTTTTCACGCTATTCCATATTATCGACTCCCGGTCAATCGTTGCCCCCTCCCCATATACCACCTCCCCCACATAATACCTCTGTCTCCATATATCAAAATCAATTTTTTATCAGCAAAAGTTTTTTTTTCTCCATAAAGGAACAATTTTTTTGCCAGCAAAAGTATTTTTATAGCACTCAGATTTTACAATGAATTCAATCATATCTATTGTGGGAGTAGTTCTCACTGGCAAGGAGAACTATCCTAAGTGGTTCCAAAAGATAAAACACACCCTCATTTTCAATGTGTTGTGGAAAGGAGTGTGTGTTGGAGATGGAGACAAAGAGCCATAACAACCTACCTCAGACAAGAAGTTCGCCATTTGGGAAAATAAGAAAAACAAATCCTATGCATTAATTGCAGCATCCATAAGTGAAGAGGTGATTCGCCATATTTTTCCATTTTCAAATGCTTTCGAAGCCTTACAAAAACTGAAGGAACTCTATGACTCACACTTTGCACTTGAAGTTGTTTAACTCATGATTAAACTCTTCACTTGAATTACAAAACAATGATCCTCTTGCTCTTGCATCATAAGTAAAATCTATAATGCATGATATCAAAGTCACTAATTTTGAACTAGATATTCCTTTGATAGCTTTTCTCAAGGGACTTTATCCTACTTACTCCAATTATCTTGAGTCATTGCAAGAAAATGGAGATCCTAAAGATATTACCTTTGACTCTCTTGTGAAAAAATTTGCTGAAAGAGAGAAAGCTTTTGGAAAGAAGACATCCTCTGAATGTGCCTTACTCATAAAGAAAATAATCTTTCCCAAGATTCTTCCAGAGGAAGAGGTGGTTGAAGAGGAAGAGGAAGATATTTCAGAGGTGGGGGGGGGTTGGGGGCACAAACACTTTCAAGGAGAAAAGTCAGATTTGCACTACATACGCTGCAAAAGAAATGGATCACATGATGCCTCCACATGCAAGTTACCTTGGGATAAAATTGAGCAGCAAAGAAGCCAACCCAAAGGTAAAACTAATGACACAGACAAAGGTAAAGCACCTGAATCCTCTCATTATGTTGTGGCACAATGTAATATTGGAGTAAATGACGACTTATTTAATGCTTCACTTGCTTCTTGGAAAAATGATTGGTTGCTTGATTCAGGAGAAACTTGCCACATGACTCATAGAAAAGATTTTTTTTAAGAATTTATTGAAAATGTTGATGGAGCAGTATGCTTTGCAGACCAATCAAAATTCAAGCCATCAGTGCTTGGCACAATCAGGCATAAATTGCCTGGTCTTCTAGACTTTCTTCTGCATCATGTTCTATATCTCCCACAGCTAAGGATAAACTTGTTGTCCTTGGTCCACATCTGCCAGCAAGGTCACTCCATTCATATGTTTGATGGCAAGCTTGAGGTGAGAAAAGAATCTGACCGCTCGCTTGTCATGATAGGGATAGAAGAAGAAAGGCTTCTCAAGTTGTAGGGTACCTTTGCTCGTGCACAAAATTTCTCATACAATTCTCATTATGAAGAAGGTACACTTCCATCAAGTTTATTATGGCATGCTATATTTGGACATTTGAACTATGACAACCTCTGCTTGTTGAAGAAAAATTGTGTTACTGGTTTGCCTACAATTCCTAGGAAACTTAAGCAATGTGATGCTTGCATTCTAGAAAAACATAGAAAATAGTCTTTTCATGATTCACATTCAAGAGCACATAGAAAACTTGAACTCATTCATTCAGATTTATGTGGTCCAATGCCTGTTCCTTCTACAAATGGAAATAAATATATGATGACATTTATTTATTACTACACCAGATTGTGTTGGGTTTATTTATTGAAGAAAAAATCTGATGCTTTTCAAACATTCAAGAACTTTCATACATGGATTGAAAATGATGCACAATATCATTTTGGATCTATTCGCACTAATAATGGAAAAGAATACACTTCAAATGAATTTGAAAACTATCTTTTCCAATAGGATCAAACATCAAACAATTGTGCCTTATAATCCCCAACAGAACGATGTAGCTGAAAGAATGAATAGGACAATCTTAAATATGGTGTGCTCCATGATGTTTTTCAAAAATGTAAAATTGATGTTTTGGGCTGATGTAGTTCTATGTGCTGTATATATAAAGAATAGATGTCCATCTAATGCTATCAGAAACAAGACTCTATGAAATGTGGCATGGGCACATTCCTTCAGTAAAGCATCTTAGGGTCTTTGATTCCACCTTTTATGCCTTGATACCAAAGGTACATAGAAAAAAACTTGGTGCAAGAAGTCGTAAGTGGATCTTCCTGGGGTATTCAAACACCTCCAAAGCATATCGTCTCTATCATGAAGTCAATAAAAAGTTTTTTGTATCTAGAGATGTAATCTTTCTTAAATCATCCAAAACTGATAATGTTGTTGAGCGACAACTTGATCGCTTGGATAGATTTGCAAATGCAAAATCATTTCAAGAATTTGATAATCAGATTCCACATCTTGAAGGGTGGATTCATATACTAGATCAATATTTGGAATCTTCTTCTGAAGCACTCTCTCCCCCGCATGAAACTCCAACAACGGATGATACTTTAAGTGATGTGATTAATAGAATTGGGAGGCTCAATCTTGATTCAGTCCCAACTCAATCAACAGAGCAGCCTGGACCATATGAGAAAGGCCCCCCAAAGTGGCTAACAAAGACACTTGAAAGTGTTCATCCTGATGATATTGGAAAGATAGGAACTAGAAATTCAAACCGGAAAAATGGAGGTGATGTAGATGACTCTGATTCACTTGTTGATATGGATGTTTCTTATGATTTTGAATTGAATTTGTCTACAGATTTTGAACCAACTTCCTTGAAAGAAGCTATTTCTCATGATGAATGGAAAGAAGTGATGCGAAAGGAGTATGACGCCCTGATAAAGAATGGCACTTGGAAGCTGGTTGATCCTCCATTAGGAACCAAACCAATTAGCTGCAAGTGGGTCTACAAGAACAAGTATAAAGCTAATGGCTCACTTGACAAGCACAAAGTCAGCCTTGTGGCAAAAGGTTTTGCACAGAAGGAAGGGGCCGATTATGAGGAGACTTTTGCCCCCACAACAAAATCAGCTACCATCCGGACACTCTTTTCCCTAGCAGCTTAGAATGGTTGGAAAGTCCATCAAATGGATGTAAAAACTTCTTTCTTGAATGGAGATCTAAAAGAGAATGTTTTCATGTCCCAGCCTGAAGCAGTTGATGTGAAAGGACATGGACATAAAGTATGTAAACTTGTGAAATTCTTGTATGGCCTCAAACAAGCACCACGAGCCTAGTATGAAAAACTAACTGAGAATCTTCTGAAACTCAATTTCAAACATTATGATCTTGATGATGCAACTTTGTTTGTCAAGAAGGCTGGAAAAACAGTTGTATATCTTATGGTATATGTAGATGATCTTTTGATGACAGGGAACAATGAAAGCTACATTGGATCCATAAAGAAGGAATTGAGGAAAGGTTTGAAATGACTGATTTGGGCTATGTTCATTACTATATTGGTATTGAAGTAACTCAACATCCGAAGTCCATATTATTTTCTCAAAAGAAGTACATTGGAGATCTGTTGAACAAGTTTTGCATGATAGAATGCAATCCTCTTGCTACTCCAATGGAACAAAACATAAAGCTCACATCCATTGAAGGAAAAGAATTTGAGGATGCAACAAAGTATAGATAGCTTGTAGGAAGTCTCAACTACCTAACTACTACTAGACTAGACATTTCGTTTGTTTTTGGAATCCTCTCCAGGTTTATGCAAAAGCCTTGTGAGGGACATTGGTCTACTACAAAAAGATTTCTAAGGTACTTGAAGGGAACTCAAGAATTTGGAATTAAGTATACATAGGTGGGCGACTTCAGCTTGATTGGATACTCTGATTCAGAGTTTTATGGAGACAAAGAAACTGGGGTATCTACTTCAGGTTATGCTATGAGTCTTAGATCAGGAGCTGTCTCCTGGAGATCACGCTAACAATTAGTTCCAGCAGATTCTATAACAGAGGCAGAATATGTGGCAGCAGCTGAGGCAACAAAATAAATTGTGTGGCTCAGGAAAATTCTTGAAGATTTGCAGGTAAAACAAGTTCAATTGACTCCACTCATGATTGACAATACCTTGGCAATAAAGTTGGCCAAGAACCCAAAGTTCCATGATCGAACGAAGCACATCAATACTAAATATCATCTCATTCGACATCATGTTGATGCCAAAACAATCCATCTCTACCATTCTTCCACTAATGAGAAAATTGCAGACATCTTCACCAAAGTGCTTGGAAGAGAAAAGCTTGAAAGATTTAGAACGATGCTTGGAATCACCAACATCCCTTCATATTAACAGGGGAATGTTGACACCTAATCATCAGGATTGGGTAAATAACTGAAATTGATGTAAATAAATAATAGAAAATATGAAGAGTCACGAGGAGATGAAATGAACAGCCTCTCCCTCATGTATATAATAAAGACCAAACTGAATGAATATTATGAATTGTTTTGAGGAGTTACCTCCTGGTCTGACACTTCCTTAAAGCAAGATGGCTCTATCATAACACATTTTCCCATAAGAGTGATGTATCTAGTGTAACTCTCAGGTGAGCTCCTCTTCCTTTGCTGAGAAGTGGGTGCTTCCACATTCTCTCGTGCATCATCCAAAAAAATTTTAGCCTCTTTGGTGCGCTTTCTTCCCTCTCCGGAAGACTTTGCTTAAGTGGATCTCTCCATTCCCAAATCCTATACATGTGGTTGCTCCACATCAATATGAGGCTCCTCAATGTTTGGAGCTAAAATTTCCTCATCTGCTTGTAGCTCAAGCTCCCTCTCAAGGGAAACTCACATGGCCTTCTCCTCATCAAATTTGACATCCCTACATAATATTGTCATCCTGTTGGTCGACAAGTACACCTGATAGTTGTGAGGTGTATCAATGTATCCCACAAATATCCCCAACTCTATTGTCGGATCAAGCTTCTTCCATGCATCTTTGGTCACATGACAATATACTGATGACCCAAAAATCCTGAAGTGACCAACATCTAGCCTCTTACCAGAATAAGCCTCCTTTGGTGTCTTCATCTCAAGTATCCAATGTGTGATATGGTTTTGAACATAAAAATATTGTGTTTCATGCCTCAACCCACAAGTGTAGTGGTAGGACCTGATCATGCAACATCACCCTTACTACCCCTAATATGGTTCTTTTCTTCCTCTCATCCACCCCATTTTGCTGAGGGTTATGGGGTGTTGTCAACTCCCATTTAATCCATTCTACTGCATAGAAGTTCTTAAACTCATTTAAGAAATACTCACCATTGTTATCACTCCATAGATCTTTAACCTTATTTCTCGACTCTTTCTCCACCAATGATTTAAACTCACAAAACTTTTTGAAGGTTTGATCCTTTTTCTACATGAAAAGTATCCATCATTTTATAGAAAATTCATCAGCAAATAAAACATAATACCTGTGTTTGGTTGTGGATGCTGTCGAGAATTTTCCACACACATCTAAATGGACTCGCCCTAGAATAGCCTCTACTCGACTATCTCTTTCATGAAAGGAATACTTGGTGTATTTTCCCAAATTACACCCCTTGCATGTATCAACTTGCTCAAGCATACCTTTGGGAAGACTGGTAGAGATCTGCTACAATATCTTCAAAGCCCCATGATGAAAGTGGCCCAATTTCCTGTGCCACAACTCGCCAATGTCTCAGCTCTACACCCTTTCTTCTTTCATGCTCAAAGCAACACACTCCTCTAGCTCCAGCTTATAGAGTTTCTTCACCCGAATCCCTATCTTCATTACTTGACCTGTGGCTATGTGTCTAAGGAATTCCTTTCCTTTCGAGAAGATCAAATCATAGCATCTATCCTCAATCATGTCAATAGATACTAAGTTCTTCTTCATCCCAAAAACATACATAACATTCTTCAAGGTGAGTGGAGCCCCATGCTCCCTCTCAAAAGTAATTGGGCCCAATCCAGTAACACTATACTTCTTGTCATCACCCATCTCGATATGCATATGGAGATATTTCTCCTCCAAGACATTGAATAACTCTTTATTGGTAGTCATGTGGAATGAAGCTCCACTATCTAAGTACCATACACTTCCCATCATTGATGACATAATGCATGTAATGAGGGAAAAGTCCAATTTGAATTGAGAGGCCAAAGGCTCACCCGCCGCTCCTCCTGAGGACTTCTTCTTGGACTTCTTGAGTGGAAAATTTGTAGAAAAATGACCTAGCTCATGGCAATGAAAGCGCTTAACTTTCGTCATGACTTTCTTCTTACCTCCATGATAAGACTTTGATTTGGAATGGAAAGCTTTCCCTTTCCCTTTCTTCTCCTTAATCGCTAAGGCACAATTCTCTTCATCTTCAATCTTGGATGAAGAGCCATCCTTGGTGTTCCTCCTTATCTCCTCTTGCATCAAATCTGACCACAGTTGTTCCTAATCCGGAAGCTTCTCCTGACCATTGACAAAGTCTTGATAACTATGCCAACTCTTTGGGAGTCTTGGAAGAGCAAGACTCACCATATAATCCTCGACAACCGTGATTCTAACACTTCCAAGTTCATCACGACACTGAGTGAACTTGGTCAAGTATTTCTGAATCGTCTTGCCTTTCTCCATTTTGATTTTTCAAATTTTTTCATTCAATGCCAATTTCCTTTGGTCACTACTGTTTTGATACAATTCTATCAATGTTTTCTACATAGCATATGGAGTTTCCTTTCCATGGATACTTGAGACAATGCGGTCTCAAACTCCCTCAAGGATTATCCACCTGACCTTCACCACACACTTCTTCCATTTGGCCAAATTCTATGCATCTTATGCTGCTGGCTTGGGAATTTCTTGATCAATGAATTCCTTCAAGCCATTATCCTCTAGCACCATCTCCATTCTATCCCTCTAGGCTATAAAATTCGAGCTGACTTCCAAGGCATACTCGAGCCACAAATCATAGAACGCCATCTATTGATCTTCAAGTATGTATTGCAAATTCAAATTTCACCTATAACCCAGAACTCAATACTTCGAAATCTCCTTTAGTATATTTTTATTAGCTCTGCACCATGTAGAAAACTTGTAGATTCACAAGCTCATGCAATGTACTAAAGCATAAGACAAGAATCTACTTCTACTTTCAACTAGTAGAAGCCAATAGATCGATGAAAACAGTATGAACAAGAAGAAGATAAATCAATGGCACATAACACAAGTTGTATCTGGGGAAAGCCACTACTCAAAACCCATCTATCTGTATTACATATGTCATAAATATGAGTGAATATACAAAGCTTGTTCTCACTAGAACAATTCTACACAAGTATGCTCAACTCTCTCAACTCACAAGCTAGCTCTTAGCCAACACTTAGCCAATTTTGCAAATCTCCAAGGCCCTAATCTCTTGTGTAATTCCTAGGATGAAGAACCCGTATTTAAATGGAATTCATGCTTCCAAAACTGCACAATCCAAACATAGGATCAATCTGTGATCCATGCATGATATTTACACTCCAGTAAATAATACAACTGATAGTACATTGTCCCTGCACTCTAGTCTCAAATGGGTCTTTTTCAAAATCGACATGCATGAGTTTTTGATGAGGGAATCTTCTGTTAACTAGAGTGACACTTGTGGATGCACTAGTGCACCAATTGACTGTTAACTCTCTATTAGTTCCACAAACAATTTGGAACTAATTTAACTGAAATTAACTTAGTAAACTGAGTGATCTAATTTCCACATACATGAATTCACAAAGAATTCCAACTCTAAATTCCTAATCTAATTAAGTTAATTAAACTTAATTTACTATTTAAAAGTTGCTATGATTATTCACAGTTTAATTCAAGGACAAATTAAACTAGAATTTCTTGTTGTCATTTCTCAACAACAATATGCAACAAACAATGTGAAAAATGCAATTCCCTTTTCAATGCAACTATTCCAATTTCGATGCACATACAAAACCCTAAATTCCAAAGCAAAGAGTTTTCTTTTCAAGTCACTTAATTTTCAAAAATGAAGAAAACTAAGATGCAAAGTCTAATCACTAATTCAAGCAAGATTTTCAGAATGATGACTAGAATGCCAATTCATGTAAGCACTCAATGATCAAACAAAATTAATTTGCAAACAACCTAATGATAAGAACAAAGGAAAATCTATAAACAAATCCTTACCAAAGGTATTAAGAGAAAAGAAAACCAAATGGAGGCTTCATAGGGACTAAAAGACACTCAAAGACCCAAGGAAGAGAAATTGGAACAAGGTTGATCAAAGAGAAAAACAAGGCAAAGACAAACTTGTGTGTGAACATGGTCCAACATAGGTGAAAAAGAGGAACTAATGTTATGCAACGCAGGCACAGAGAAGGCTCATCTGGGGTGCAACTCTCTGTCAGAAGAACAAAGGGTGCATTTGTCTAGGGATGCAAAGTTCCGACACAAGGATTGTAATTAAGACTCAATGAAAGGTCTCCCTAGGCCTGTTCTTGACTTAATAAGACAGTAAAGGTATGGAGAAGAGGTAAGATAAGCACAATGGACAAAGAAACCACCAAGGGAATACACCATTCCCTAGTGGAGTTGCTAATTGTTTATGAGGATTGATATATGACTGCAGACAAATGTATCTTCCCCAGGCCTAATGGACTAACTTAGAACAATAGGAAGACAAAGGTACTAATGTTTTACTTAAAGTAAGTAGATAATAGGATGAGGCCTATTTTGAATATATCGTATGCTTCACTCCTTCCTTGGCTTGAATGCTCCAATCCTAGCTTCAATCACTATTATTAGAACTTTCTCAATCATATAACACAAGCCAATGATCCACTAAATCTATGTAGCATCATCTAATCACTTTATTCAATAGATCAACAAGGTATTGAAATATATGAAACCATAACATCATATAAGGGAACACAAAGAACTCTTTGCATTAATAGAAATGGAGTGAGTGACAACCAAAAATAGATGTTGATCCTGTAAAAGAGCTCCTCCAAGTTGACTTATCCTTTCCTTATCACAAAGTGCAACTCTAATCACCCTAATGCATGGAAATATATCTCTCACAACAATAGCATAAGGGTAGAATCACTCTCCAAAAGAAAACTCCTTGCCTATGGATGGTAGTAAATATATAGGTGGAGGTAGTTCATGAATTCTTATCCTTTTACCAATATAGGCTTGAGAGCCACTCTTAATGGGAGGATGAGTTCAAGGGATAAGGGATGAAACCTTCGATAGGATTCGAGACTTTTATCTGAGGTAAATGGTTAAGACAGATCCTGGATGCTTCTGGAAGAAGACGCTTCAGGATTCTCTCTCTTTTTCCTGAATTTCTAGAATCAACGCACACCCAATACTGAGCAACCTGTTAGTGATTAGCGTAGGTGAAACAATTAGGGGAATTGTGAGGTCTAAAATGGGCCTCCTAAGGAAATTATAAAATAATAGTGGAAATGATAAAGTAATATTATATTACATCTTCAAATTTTAGAGGAAAAAAAGAAAAAACTATTTTTTCAACTCGTATTTTCAACTTATCTCCTTATGGGTTTACTCAAATTTCGAGTGGAAACACTCTTTGGATGAAAAATTTGATTCCTCATCCAAGGAGTACCCATGTTGCATACTTTATATGGACCCTACTACACACAAAATGAGAAATACATGAAAAATATGATTGCAATCACATTTTTTCATTTATTTCTAACTTTTCGTGTAGCAGGGTCCATCGAAAGTATGCAACATGGGTACTCCTTGCACGATGAATTAAATTTTTCATCCAACGAGTACTTGCTCTTGAAATTTGAGTAAAACCTTTGGGAGATAAGTTAAAAAATACGAGTTGAAAATGTAGTTTTATTATTTTATTATTTTTATTTTTTCTACTTTTTTACTCCAAAAAAGGTTAATCATCCCCCATCGTTGACATCATGATCTTGAAGCATATTGGTTCTTGTAAAGTTTATTTTGGTTGTACATTTTCCTTAGGAGGCCCATTTTAGACCTCAAAAGTCCCCTAATGGTAGGGAAACCTGATAGTCAATGTTGTCTAGTAGGAGGCCATGGAGTGTTGGTCCTTAAAATGACTGAAACAAGGTATTTTCAAGCAGAAACTCAGGGATTAGAATGAGTCATTCTTAGGGATTTGTGCAAGTATGATGAAAAGGAGGTAAAAGGATGTGGATTGATCCAATTGAAGGCCTATTGACCAAATGTGAAAAAAGGCATATAACAATGGGGAACCAGGTTACTAGTTAGAAGTTGAAAAGGTGTTTAAGTGCAGTCAAAAGAGATGCAAGGGTCAAACTGTATTAAAATTTAATGTCATGATCAAGGCCTATGGGATTGAAAAAATACATGAAAAGGTTCTAAATTTGTTTGAAATAATATAATTTCAAGGGGTTATTCTTGATAGATGCAAATATGTTTCTTTCTTTTAAACACTTCCAAGTTCAAGTTTTCTAGATGAATCAAAGCACTTTGTTACTAAAATGAAATACACGGGGTTTGTGCATAAGTGTTCATCATTTTGTGTTTCTATTGCCATCTATGGAAGCTTGGGTTGAGCTATAGAAGAAGAGAAGATATTTGAAAATATGGTTAAGGCAGGTGTGGAGCCAAATGTTTTTTTTTTATGGTGCCTTGATAAATGCATTTGTATGAAGCAACTATACTCATATGGATTTAAAAGATGAATTCAAGGCTCTGCATTATGTTGCAAGGAAAGGGAATTTGGAGGCTATAGGGAAACTTCTGAAAAGAGAATATCTAAATGTCCTTTTGAGAGCATTATCTGCTTCTTTTATAACCCCCATTGCTAAATTTCCTAACAGCTTGGAATGTTTGGTGAAGTGTTTGGCCATTGGACTTCCACATTCAAGAAAAGGAAATTGAGGTTCTTTCGAAACTGTGCAAATACCGTTATGTAGTTCTTGGATATTTAGTGGTGAAAATGGCAAGATGTATTGATGCTTTGTCAAATGGAGTCATTCTAGCTTAGAAGTGAAAGCTCGAGGAGTTACTCTTCTTATTTGTGTTGCCAAGGAACATAAGAAAATATTATTGGATACTTATAACGAATATGGGTTCTTTGAACAACTTATTCACTCTCTTTCTCAAATGGTGAAGCATGGTATGGAAAATGTTCAAGGTCGCACAGGACAGGGAGGTCATGTTCAAGGTGTCTTTTTCTAAAATTCTAACAAGCTATTTTTTTTGGAATGATAATTTTTAGTGATATGTCACTCTTATAATAAAAAAAAAATAATCATAGGTATCTAGATAATGGATTTATTAGTATTAACCATTGAATAAAAATGATAGTGGAAAATGATATCACTTTTTGTTATAAGGAGATGGGTTTGTGGAACAAATCCCCTTTTGGATTTACAAAGCAAAAAGTTGCTCGTATTCCAGAATGAACACTAAGGACCTAAGAAAATTTGTCTAAATTAGGGGAAAGTAGATCAAGATTGGTTAGGACCTGGATTCTATGCACTTGCACTTTTTGTATGGGTTGAGAAACATTTTTGATTGGCAGATGTTGGAGCTAATTTTTCAAATAAAAAGAGAACAAACAAATTTCTTCGAGTGACCATATCACAGAAAAACAAAATAAGAAGGGTGAAATAATAGTTGGTTTAGCTCAAGCCCATGGTAAAAGAGACCTTTCTCATTGGGTTCAGGTCCCCAAAATGAAGGATTATTTTTTTGTTTTGTTTAAATTATGATTTTTATTCTATCAATCCATAAAACTAGGCACGCAGATGATGTCCTTCTACTAGATGAAACTTGATCAGTAATGTCTTCAAGTCAAGTGGACTGCAACAATTATTAACTTAATCCCCATGCACAACTACTTCAACTCCTATAAAAGTGCAAGGGAAATCAATAGTTGATTCTTATGGTCAACTGGTTTGCTTCTATTGATAACATTTGTTTCTACTGAAATATTTAACATGTATTAAAACTCACTTTGTACTTACACATTTTGTAACTATGGTGGATAAATTGCACTTTAGATTGCCAAGAAAGAGAACAAATACAAAAAAGGAATAGGCTCAACAAACTTAAAACATAAAGAGATGATACCAAAAGCAGGGGAAAGAGTAATCGAAAGGGAAGGAAGCAAAAAGAGAAGTTGTACCAGAATAACAATTACAATAAAATTGAAACAAAAAAAGGTAAAACCACAAGTAAGTGAGAGACAAAATGAATTCTTTAAGGAGAAAGAGGTGCCAATGAGCAGAAAAGTGAATCTCTTGGAAGTGAATATGCTAAGAGCTCAAAGACACTCCTACTATTCACAAAAAAAAGAAAAAAGAAAAAAAAAAAAAAGAGATCTTATGAAAAAAGAAGATGATGAATCTAAAAGGGTAATAAATTTTCATGGAGATATCTCTATAGATAGACATAGGGAAATTCTCTTCTACATGATGCATATATATATCCCCATATTCATGTAACACACATTTTCAACATGATAATATACATACAGATAAGAGGAATGAAGCTTTTACTGATGCCTAAAAAATTATAGCAAACTGTAATATTAAAGAAATAAATTCTGGTATAAACAGAAAAGAAGGAAAATATAATTTTTTGATTTGAATTATTTGCCAATTCAAGGCAGAATTATACCAATAGATAAAACTAAAGACATTCTTATCGGTATAAAAATATTATGACTGAATGTAATATCGAACAAATTTAAATTTGAAGAGAAAGGAAAAAATATTAATCTTCGCGATCTCAAATATTTTCCATTTTAGTTGGACGATAGTGAATACATTATTGAAAATGTGTAGCTGATTCTTACCAATATTTTGCTTTATGTGACTCTAAAATTTGTTTCTGTGGTCTATTTGTCATCATCATATCTTGTGTTGGTGCCAAAATTAAATTCTCATGTATCAGGTGCATTTGGAACAATCAAGTGTAAAGTTGGGACTGTTTTTATTGAGCGGGTAGTCGTTGAACAAGCTACTGGTTCCATAAGAAGATGACAGTGCATAATTGTAGATCACAAGTGAAAATTTGAAGAACCATGTACATTATCGAAAGCATAATTGAAGTAATTGTAAAGTATAAATTGCAAAGCCTATGACTCTAAGCTTAATAAAAGACCAATTTATCGAGGGTTACAACCTCATTTTTAGTTCAAAAGACTATAACTAAGATTCTTACAACTAGAAATAAATTTTACCAAGGAAAAAGCCAAAACTAATAATAATAGAAAGTAAAATATCCCATGTATTACACATCAAAACTCTGGAACATCACTTAATAATGAGTAAATCTGATTCTTAATTAGTTCTTAGCCCCAAGGATTTCAATGGTCACATGAACATTAATAAAAAAACCTGTTCTGTAACTAATGCAAAGGAGAGACATCCCCATATATTGAAGTAAATCATGTCAAGAAGCTAGAGTAAGGTCTGGCTGCCAACATGTTGACCATGATGCTTCGTATACCCTACAGGATAATTAGGGAGAACCACTGTGAACTTTGGAAGAAAACCCTAGAGCAGTATTACCAAATTAGAGAGTAAATAAAGGTGAGCTGTCAACATGCAGACCAAGCATGGTATTGAAATGTTGAAATTTTCCTATTCTCCTTACCATGAATCACCAAGAATGGTGCTTAAAACAAATTAAATGATCCAGATTTAAACAGGAATGCAACAAATTACAGAGATAACCATAAACACAAATATGTAGTGGAAATAATACTTCATTTCATTAATGTAAAATACTGAAATATGCTTACAAACAGTAATGGAAATAAACCAGCTAAGGCGATGGTAGCTTATCTCTGAGAAGAGATGTGGCAGCTACATGCCACTGAACTGTCTTACAATGAGGCTCGAAGGCCTATTTATGTTGAGAAACAATGGAAAACCATAAACATCCAAAAACCTAACCCTAGAAGATGAAACGCCAAACTGTGGACCCCTTTTGGGTAAATTAGTACATCAACTTCCTGGGGTCGTAACTTTGGCATATGATCTCCGTTTGACGTGCACAATATCTCGTTAGAAAAATCTATCTGAGAACTAAAACTTTGGGAAGAGAACCATGGATCAATGGGCCCATGTTGCTCCCATTTTTACCAAAAAATGTCGTTTAGGGCCTCAAAATGGCTCCGGAAGTTCAGGACCCAAAAAACTGCTAAAAATAGTAAGTTGTGCTACAATTAAGAAAACTGAAAATGCTGAGAGAAACAACGGTGGGGGTCCAAGTGGACTTGGCAGGTGGCCACCAATGTCCACCTGGATCATTCCTTCCCCCTTATGAAGCAATGGTCCCCATTGCGTTGAGTTCCTCCATGAGATGAGGAAACTTCTACTGAACTTGGTCCCTGGTGAGCCACTTGCCCTGGTGAAGAAGTTGGCCTGCTTTGACAACTCCATACAGTTGGATATTCTGTTGGTGAGTGTTCTTGATCTATGTGTCCATGATCCAATTAGTTGCAGCTTGTTCCATGCAATCTGGATTTAATTCTGTGGGTGTGAGCTATTCTGCAATGTCGGATGTGTCTAGTAATGGTGGAAAGTATGGTCGAAGGCAGTCCACATTGAACATTGTGTGCAGGCCAAGGAATGGGGGAATGCTAAGCTCAAATGCATTGTCTCCCACAGCCTTAGTAATGGTGTAAGGACCATATCGAAGTGGTCTCGGTTTTCGATAGGCTCCAATAAGGTGTTCCTTTTGCAAATGCAACCATACTTTGCCGCCCACCTGAAACTTGTGTGGCACCCGATGTTGATCATGTCGCTACTTGTAATTGGCATTTGATTTCTCCAGAATGTCATGGAATTGCTGGCAAATATGTTGGATGTGCTCAAAGAAGCTGGTTTCCTTGTCTGTTTCGAACTGGACATGAGCCGAGTCTGTGTGAGTAGGTACAAGTGGCATGGCCACATTAATGGGGCATAGTGGCTGGAATCCCAACCCCACCTAAAAAGGGTTGTGGCCAGTCGAGCTATGAAGAGCTCAGTTGTAGCTATGCCGAATGTAGGGGAGGATCTTGTCCCATGTGTGTGGATGCTTTGAGTTTCACATGCGCAGAATGTGTACAATCATGCTATTAACAACCTTTGTCTAGCCATCAGTTTGAGGATGGAAGGTTGTGGACTTAGTGAGTTTGGTCTCTAGCATTGACCAGAGACTAGACCAAAATGTACTGAGGAACTTACTGTCTCGATTTGAGATGATAGACTGTGGGATCCCAAAGTGCACCCACACTCATTCAAAGAAGAGTTTAGCAGTGGCTCCTACTGTGATATTCTTCTTGCAGGCCGCCATAATGGCCATCTTTGAGAACCTGTCGACTACCACAAAAACACAATCGTTTCCATGTTCAGTGGAAGGAAGGCCTGACATGTAATCCATGGAGATGGATTCCCAAGGTCAACTAGGGGTAGGCAGTGGGGTATAGATGCCTTGCTTCTTGATGGTTGGTTTGGCAATGGCGTAGGTAGTACATGATCTAATGTACTTCCTGACATCCTGTCGAATATTCTGCCAATAGAAATACTTTTGCAATACTGCCACCATTTTCTCAACCCCGAAATGCCTAGCAGCCCAACTGTAGTGTGCTTCCCAAATCATCTTGGCACGCTTGCTTGAAGGAACACAAAGGTGACCCAGGTGGCATAACATGGCATCCTAGAGGTGAAAATTTGAAACATGCCGACCCTCCAAGAGTGTCTGGTATGTGTGGCCGAATTCTGGGTCACTTTTGTAGAGAAGTGGCCAATCAGAAGTCTCGTGTCCACAAGAGTTGAGCATGGTGGTTAACGCCATGATCAGTGGTCAATTGAGGCAATCTACAACATTATTGGTGCTGCCCTTCTTATACTTGATATTCAAATGGAACTATTGCAGGTATGTAGACCATTTCTGATGGCGATCATTCTACAATTTCCCTTGGGTCTGTATGAACTGCAGAGGTCAGTGGTCTATTTGGATGACCGTTTCCTTCCCCAAAACGTAATGATTCCATTGTCGGCAGGCATGCACAATGGAATTCATCTCTTTGTCATAAGTGGGATACTTCCAGACTGTGTCTGAAAGTGTCTCACTGTGATATGCCACTGGATGCCCATGTTGAGTAAGGACTGCCTAATAGCATAGTCAGAGGCATCTGTCTCGACCTCAAATGGTTATTGTAAATCTGGTAACGCGAGCACTGGTGTCATGCAGAGGTGATCTTTCAACTCTGTGAATGCCTTCTGTTGAGATTCAGACCAAAAGAATTTTTCTTTCGCTCCTCCCTTGGTGACTTGACTCAAGGCCAAGTGATATGAGAAAACCCCAACATGAACCTGCGGTAGAAGTTGGCAAGACCTAGAAAGCTGTGAAGCTCTGTCAGAGTGGTTGGAGATGGCCAATCCCAAATGACTTGGATCTGAGATGGATCCACATGCACCCCTTGTTCATCAATAATGTATCCTAGATACTGAACCTGGGTCATGCCAAAAGTACATTTCTCCAAATTGGCACATAGTTTGTGTTGTCGCAGTGTTTGGAGAACCTATCGGATGTGGTGGAGGTGCTCTTCCCAACTTTGGTTGAAGATCAAAATGTCATCTAAGTATACCACTACAAATGAGTTGGTGAATGGCCACAAGATGTCATCCATTAGCCTCATGAAGGTTGTAGGAGCATTCGTTAATTCGAAGGCATAACCAACCATTCGAAAAGGCCCTCCTTGGATTTGAAGGCAATCTTCCACACATCAAAGGGTTCGATTGGTACTTGGTGATATCCTGACTTCAGATCGATATTACTGAAATATTTTTCCCCCTTTAGTTGGTCCAGGAGGTCATCAATCTGCGAGATCGAGTACCTATTATGGACAGTGATCTTGTTCAGTGCCCGATAGTCAATACAGAGTCTCCAAGTCCCATCCTTCTTTTGTACCAACACGATCGGGCTCCCACAAGGCGATGAACTCAGACGGATGTGACCTTTCTGCAGCAGCTCCTGAATCTACCTCTTGATTTCATCGTTCTCCTGAATGGAGTGCTGATATATTGGTCCGTTAGGTAGCGGCACAACTAGGATCAGATCGATGGAGTGCTTGACCTGACAGTGCAGAGGAACCCCTGCGAGGGAGGTGAAGATGCCATCGTACTCCTCCACAACCTTGTCCATTTGTAGTTGTCGTGCGGAGGAGCCCTATCTAGAGGTCGTGGCCACCGTCTTCTTCTTTCCTTAAGGATGTATCATCAGGAAAATAAAATTTTCAATTTTGGAAATGAGTTTACTGCATTGTTTTGTAGTAATCAAAGAGATGGTGGTAGGCGGTGCTACCTCCGGTATCCTGTAAATCTTATTTCGCAATGTAACAATAACAGCACGGGGATGTGAGTCATACACAACATGTCGCTTCCACAAGTATGGTTGTCCTAATAATACATCACAAACTTCAAGGGGAGCAATGTCACACAATACCTCATCTGTGAAGGGCTTGATGTTGTATGGAAGGTGACACTGCTAGCTCACATGAAGATCTCGTCCTTGGTGAAGCCACCCAATGGTGTATGGTTGTGGATGTGCTATGGTCAGTAGGCCCAACCGCTTCACGACCTCTACTGAAATGAGGTTCTTTTGGCTCCCGCTATTGAGAATGAACTATAGCGGGGAGCCCTTTACCTACATTTGGGAGTGGAAGAGATGCTCCTCCTCTGGATCTTCGAGTTCCTCCTTTTGTATCTTCATGGTGGCAACGATGGCGTTGGGATCTGCATGGATAATCTGCTTCCCTTTGTCATTCCCCTTGTTGGGTTTTGACTCAGAGTCAAAACATGCATCTAATTCTGAAACCTTTAGCTTAGCCACCAGTGACTTCTTGGCCCGACACTCACTTGTGTTGTGAGTGGAGCTCTTATGGAACTCACACCATTTTCCTGTGTCCTTTTTCGGCTTCGTGGCGCTGTTCTTTGCTTGCAGCTTTGGTGGGTGGTCTTGGGCTGCCCCACCTTGGCTTTGTCCTTTGTTCTGTGGTTTAGGGGCACCTTTCCCTTGCTTCAAATTCGCAGATCTAAAGTCTCGCTTCTTCTGTTTAAACTTTTGCTTGACCTTGACGACATATCGGTATGATGTGTCGAGCGAGGAGATGTTCAAGAATTCTATTTCTTCCTGCATGTATGTGCAAGTAGCCATGATATTTTAGTATCAAATGCTGCTTTGAATCCTTGATACCCAACTTTGTGTGAAGGGTATGGAAAAGATTGGTAAACTTCGGCACATCTTGATCCCTTCCCTGCCATAGCATGGTCCACTTTATGTATTTATCCTCATAGCTTCCGACAAGGTAGTACTGCTCCTCGATGGCATCCCAGAATGTATTTCAGGTGTGTGGAGCTGAAAATAGTGAGCTGTATTTTCATCATTTTGCTCACAATAGGTTTCCCACCAGTCCTTGACATGGGGGGCTGCTTTGAGAAGAGTGAAAACAATCTTTTCCTGACTCGAAAATTCATGAACAGAAAAATAACCCTCTAGCAGATTTAACCATTTATCTATGGCATCTACATCTATCTGACCCTCAAATATGGGGATTTCAAAATTAACTTGTAACTTAAAGGGTGTGGCATTTCAAGAGTAGCTGCTGGAAGTCGATGCATCGCCTCTGGGTAGCCACTGAAGGATCTGGGCAAAGTTATCCATCATAGCATTCCTTTGTCACTCGAGGGCTTCTTTGAGCAAGATTTTGATAGGATCTCCTACCCCATCGCCTTTCTTCTAATCTGCCATGGGAGGCCATCGGGATTTGTGAGGCTGGTCTTGCAAAGGTTCGACTAGTTCAAGCCCTAACTCCTTATATCCCGACATCATTGGGGACATGCAAAGAAAAACAGAGAACAAACAAACTGCTCTGATACCATTGATCCGATTTTAAATAGGAATGCAACAAATTACAGAGATAACCATAAACATAGATATGCAGCGGAAATAATACTTCATTTCATTAATGTAAAATACTGAAATATGCTTAGAAATAGTAACGAAAATAAACCAGCTAGGGCAATGGTAGCTTATCTCTGAGAAGAGATGTGGCAGCTACATGCCTCTAAACTATCTTACAATGAGGCTCGAAGGCCTATTTATTGTTGAAAAACAATGGAAAACCCTAAACATCCAAAAACCTAACCCTAGAAGATGAAACACCAAACTATGGGCCCTGTTTGGGTAAATTGGTACATCAACTTCCTGGGATCGTAACTTTGGCATATGATCTCCATTTGACGTGCACAATATCTCGTTAGAAATATCTATCCGAGAACTACAACTTTCGGAAGAGAAACATTGGTTTATGGGCCCATGTTGCTCCCAGTTTTCCCAAAAAAACGTTGTTTAGGGCCTCAAAACGGCTCCGGAAGTTCATGACCCAAAAAACTGCTAAAAATAGTAAGTTGTGCTACAATTAAGGAAACTGAAAACGCTAAGAGAAACAATGGTTGAGCTCAAAGTGGACTTGGCAAGTGGCCACCAATGTCCACCTGGATTATTAAAATTCCACAGAGTGCTCAAAGCCCTAAGATGAAATCTTCTTGGTGTCACCTTAGACCTCATGGAAAGGGACTCTATTGAAAAGCGTTTCTTGGGCAAGGACAAGTTCGAATGAGTTGAGATGGTGATACTAATAACATACTGAATAATGCAGACATAAGATCAACATCTTGCAAGGGGCTTGTCGTGAGCTTTGAATTAGGCATTAACGACACAAGTGTCTCAAAGTCACGAGGCACAACCATTTTAAGGCTGGAAAACATTATGAACGCACTCACCGGGGCCTCCTTCTAGTGCAATATTCTCAAATGCCTAGAACATTCTTCACCGATGATCCAATCGTTGAAGATTCCAGAAAACATTATGAACACAATCAATGGGGGCTCCTTCTAGTGCAATATTCTGAAACGCTTAGAACATTCTTCACTGATGATCCAATGGATGAAGATGTTGGAAAACGTTATGAATGCACTCACCCGGGGCTCCTTCTAGTGTAATATTCTCAAATGCCTAGAACATTGTTCATCGATGATCCAATGGATGAAGATTATTTGATCGTCTAACAACTAATTTGATGAGACAGAACGAGACATAGTGGCATGGAGGGGAGTTCTTCTCAAAGGGAACACCTTTTTTTTTTGTAAGTCAGTAAAAGTATATTATTTCACAAAGTTACATAAAATACAAAGGTTTGTATAACCAGATAGAACATTCAGCTTTTCGCTTGGTCGATCAAAATTCTGTACTGAAAACTATAAGAGAACCAGCCTGTAAACTGAGGATACAGGCCTGACCAAAACACAGACAAAACAACACTAACTGAACTTTCCATATAGTACGAAAATCTTGAAAGGGCTAACCACGCAGGGCTGCCTGAACCAAAAGACAAAACTAAAGTGTGACTAGGATGACCTGAGACATAGAACAAGATCAAAATTAAAACATGAAGTCCTCATAGGCTGGCAGGCGTAGAGCAGAGTGCGTAGACATCTCTACAGCTCGAGTTCCACATAATCTTTGAAGGTGGCACTAGGGCCAGCGGCTGCATTAACATGTTCCGATTTTGGAGCTTTCTGAGTATTTTGGCGTTTCACTACATGAACGTTGGTGTCTTTCGCTAGAACATCAACAAAAATGTTCATACCTTGTCCGATAAAGAGTTTAAAGAGCTTGGTGAAGGCCCCCAGATCTTCCGACAATGTTTTGATTTCCTCTGTAAGCGACTTCAGGAAAATTTCCAGAGCGTCTAGTCTTGCAGAGTTTTTAGCCGATGCAAGCATTGTGGCATAGTATGCTTCTTTCATGGCTTCCCCCTGCTTGACGAGAGCTTTGGCCAACATGGTTTTCATGCGCCAAGCTTCACTCTGTATTCGAACAAACTATGTGGCTCTAGTGGCCGAGGTCCATGGATCTGAAATCCACTCTATTTCTTCCTCAATTGATTGCATGTCTAGCCTCTCTTATTCCTCATTTACTTCGGCTTCAATCTCATCAATTTTATTCTTCCCTTTGGCAGAGACTAAAGTTTCATATGCCTCCCTAGATTTCTTTAGATTTTTGTTCGCTAACACGTTGTGACTACCCCCAGCTGACATAATGCTATTGCAGGTGATAGCGGGTGATGGAAACGCTTCAAAGAACCAGACAAAGAACAATATAGAGCGCTCAGGACGAAGAGTCGGGCGAACAGCATAAGATGAGAGAGATCTTCGGTAAGTCATTGTAGTTATAGTTGAGGAATGAGCGTATAGGTTGAGTGAGGTCGGCGTGGATCTCTGGATTCTGACATAATTACTCCTCTCTCTTTACTCCCCCTGCCTGCGATCCGAAGCAATGGATTCATCATGCTTGAAGTTTCTTTTCATGGGCCACGTGTCATCAGCTGGGCCTAGAGTTCTCTGACGATCATTCTTCTACAGGATTTCCTTCATCTCCCATTGCGAGTAATGGTACCTTCCCTCCCAAATCCAATTCGGGGTATAATGATCTAGGAGGTGAGCCTTAATGGCTATCTTCATTCATTATTAAGGTGCGTTCCCATCGTACTATTGCACCCCTCCTCCCTGTATAGAATGTCTTTTCTCAATAGATGTAAACACTTGTCCCGAAGTTCTGTGCATGTGACATCATGTCAACAGGTGTCCAGGTAAGTAGTATGGTGATTAATCCTGTAGTTGGCTAGACAATCAGCCACCACATTTTTCGTTCTTCTTACCACTTGCAAAATGATTCCGTCAAGGCTTGAGAGGTGCTCTACTATGAGCTCTGTAACGTTGGCCAACCTCCAGTTCTTTGTTACCTTTCCCAGTTTCGAACCCATCTATAGTTTCCTTGCGGAATTGATTGCCAAAAGAGAATCCCCTTCTACCACCGTAGCTCTTGTTCCCAAGCAAATTAGTATTTGGAGCCCTTGCTCTAAAGCCACGAATTCTATCTCATTGTTGGTGGCCTCTCCCATAGATTGACTGAAAATATGTTGAATGTCACCTTTGTAATCACGTAGGACACCTCCTATACCTATCGGTCCAGGATTGCCTTGAGAGGCCCCATCAAAGTTTAGTTTGTGAAAGCCTATTGGTGGTGGTAGCCATGCATTCATGGAGGGGCCTTGTTCTTGTCACAATTTAGACGAACTGGAGTTGATACCTGCCTCAATTCCAAATGTCAGCAGAATTTGTAAGTCAGTCACTGATAGATCCTTGTTCTGTTCTACTTTCCATCTGGTAAGAGTCATTTCCCTCATGTTTTGTAGTATGGTGGCTCTGATAAACTCTATGGTTTTAGCTTCATTTTGAAACACTTTTATTTCGTTCTTTCCATACTGACCAAACTATGAAACCAGGGGTTAATTTCCGTAAAGTATTAACTGTTTGAGGTTTGGAAAAATTACTTTGCCAATTCGCTATGCTTTCCTGTATTGAGTTTTTATTCCTGTCCGTGCTTTTGAAGATAGTTTCCACCTAGTTCCATAGGCTTTCTGTCTAGTTACATTTATTGAAGAAGTGATTCATTGATTCCTCCTCATTTTCACACAAGGGGCAGTGTGAGGGGCCTATGAACCCTCTTTTTCATAGGTTTTCCCAGGTAAGGGTTCTATGGTGCATCAAGAGCCATAGAAAGGTTTTATTCTTTGGCCATAGTTCAACATCCCATACCCTGTTATACCAGTTGACTTTTTCCCCGTAGTCTCTTTCTTCTATACAGGCTCTTGCTTATTTAAGTGTAAAGGTACCCCCCTTGAGCTTTCCCTAACGCAATTGATCTGCATCTTGAGCATTTCTAATTTTCCTTTTAGCAAGATCTGTTTGCAGAGCCATCATATTGTTGTCCCTCTCTTCTGGTTTCATTGTGTCGTTGAAGATCCATTATTTCCATGGTTGATTAGTTGTGTCAAGCTTCTAGTAATGATTCACGGTTATCTTTCCTTATTCTTGGTATCTTCTCTAAATAGTGAGGAAATCTGGGCTTTCAAGTTTAGGTAATTTCTGCCAAGCTTCCTCCCAGAACAGAGCAGTTTTTCCATTACAGACTTTCCAAAAACTTTGTTCTTGGATTATGCCTCGATTAGCTCTTACTAGGTTCTAGATTGGAGACCCTTCTGGAAGTTCCTGCATTCTGATTAGATTTTGAGGGCTATAATGATCCGCATACTTGGCTTTCCAATGTTTGGCCCATGGAATGTTCAGTTCTTTAACCCATCTCCACCATAACTTGGGTCCACAAGCTCAGTTGACGGTCTAAGGGTCCTGAAGGCTTAACCCACCTAGGTTCTTGGGTTTGCAGATTTTCTCCCATGCCATTAAGGACCACTTCTATTTAACTGAGTTTCCCGACCACAGGAAAGCTTTCTGGATGAGTTGGATTCTCTGAAGCACACCTTTTGGTGCTAGGAGAATAGAAAGCATGAATTGAGGAATGGCCTAGAGGACGAATTTGGTGAGGACTAGGTAGCCTGCAAAGTTAAGGGTTCTGTGAGTCCAATGCTGACAACGCTTCTCTAGATTGGCGAGCAATTTCTCCCAATGAATTTTCTGCCAAGGTTTGTCTGTCAGCGGAATACCTAAGCATCTGGAAGGGAGGTTACACCTCTTGAACCCGAGGATATTAGATAGATGTTTCTGGACTGCTAGATGCATGTTAAAAAAGAATATGGAATATTTAGAGAGATTGAGTTCCATACCTGAAGCAAGGTTGAAACAATTGAGAATGCTTTTGAAACCAAGAGCTTCTTTGACTGAAGGCATGCCATAAAGCATAGTATCATCAACAAACTGTTGATGAGTAGTCATTGAGCATGAGGGCAAGGGTTGGAGTCCCTAAATTAAGCTACCCTCTTTAGCCTTTCTGATAAGCAGGCTTAGACCTTCCATTAGTATTACAAATAGAAAGGGGGACAGGGGATCCCCTTGCCATATACCTCTAGTAGGTGTAAACTGGGCTGTAGGAGCTCCGTTGACCAGGATGGAGAATCTGGTAGACTTAATCAGGGCTAGGATCCATTTTATCCATCTCTTCGCAAAGCCAAAGGCATCCAAAATAGCCTCCAAGTAGTTCCATCTGACTTTATCATAAGCCTTCAAAAGGTCCAGTTGCATTAGCATGCCAGTTTTTTTCTGAGTTTGGAGAGTATGAATCATCTCTTGAGCTAGCAATATGTTATCCATAATCTGTCTACCTTCTACATATCGTGATTGTTCTTCCGAAATAATCCCTAGAAGAATTGGCTTTAATATTTTAGCTATGACTTTCGATATGATCTTGTACAGAACATTGCATAATGCAATTGGGCGAAACTTCGACGCTGTGTTTTCTTCCTCCTCCTTTGGTATAAGGGTTATGAAGGTAGAGTTGAGGGATTTTAGGATGGATGAGGAGTGCCGGGAGTCTTCCACCGCCTCCCAAACCTCTGTTTTGATTATTTTCCAACAGGCTTTGTAAAATTCGATGGTGAAACCATCCGGTCCTAGCACCTTACCATTGGGCATATCCCTCATTGCTTCTTCCACTTCTTCCATGGTGATCGCGCAATTCAGAGACTTACTTTGATCCTCTGTGATAAGTTTGGGAATAGAAGTCATTAAATCCTTGATAGCATCCTCTCTGTTAATGCTAGGTTCCAAAGCAATTTGGCTAAAATGGTTTATGAGGAGGGCTGATATTTCATGATGGGTTTGAAAAGAGGTCCCGTGTTCATTCTTCATTCTTAATATTTTATTAGCACTCCTATGATCAATAGTCAAGCGATGAAATAATTTTGAATTCTTTTCATCTTCTTTAAGCCACTGAATTCTAGATTTTTGCTTCCACAAGGTTTCCTCCTGTTGGCATCTGGCGTGCCATTTCTGCATAAGTATCTGTTTTGTGTTCATTGTTTCTTGATTGATATTCCCCTGGATCCATTCCTTGTGAATCTATTCTAATTGATCCTCCAACACCTTCTTTTCTTTACATATGTTGTCAAAGACCTCTTGATTCCAAGATTTTTACCTGGTTTTGATATGTTTAAGTTTGGCTTGGAGATTGTACATCTTGGTTCCCCTTATATCAATCAGTTCGCTCCACCACTATTTTATTTTTTATGTGAAATCTGGATGACTAAGCCAAAACTTTTCAAATCTTAAGGGTTTGTTCCTTGGGGTGCCAAGGATGGCCGCATTCATTATTATGGGCCAGTGGTCTAATCCTCCACTTGGTAGAATGCCCGAATCCACAGTAATCCCTTCCAGAAGGATGGTTTTTGTAACTAAGAACCTGTCCAGTCTAGAGGCAATTTGCCTATCCCCTCCCCTTTTATTGTTCCATGTGAATGCACCACTCTTGGGGAAGATGTCTACAAGCTTTATTGATTTGATAAAGTCCTTGAAAGCTTCAGTATCCCGATTGAGAGTTTTGATGCCTCCTTTTCTTTCCGTGAGTGAAGTGATCATATTAAAATCTCCTCCGAAAATTGTTTATCTATGCTGCAAGTTGGATAGACTTCTAAGCATTAGCAATTTTGCCTCTATTTTCTAAGGGCCATAGACATTTGTTCAGAGATAGGTGTCTGGATTCCCTACCATTTGGAATTCTATTGAGACGTGAGATCTAGAAACTTCAAAAGATATAATATGGAGTACCTGAGGATTCCAAAGAGTGGCTAAGCCCCCTTCCATTCCACTGCTTTCTATCTCTATGCAATCCATTCTTTTTCCCAATTTTTTACTGATGATTTTCATTATTTTGCTGGAACATTTAGTTTCTTGCAAAAAAATCATATCTGGTTGTTCATTTTTGACTTTTTTTTTTTAATAACCATTGTTTCTTTAGGCTATTTAGCCCTCTAGCATTCCATGAAAGTACTTTCATACTTAACAAATATTTAGGAAGTAAGTGTGAAGGCCTCAAGGGCTTTCATCTTACCTAAGTTGAGGAGCATTTGACCGAGCTCTTTAATACTTCATTGTTTGTTCTTCTTCCTCATTTTTTCTGGTGCTTTGGGTTGGTTGTGGTTTGATGCAATCCTTGAGCTCTCACCCCTAGACCCTTTGTTGTTCCCAAGCTTCTTTTCTGCATGTCCATTTATGCTTGTTGTCTTGCTATGAATAATGTATTGATTTTGTTCACCTCCTCCTCATATATGTGTTCTATGCCTTCCTTTTTCCATTATTCTACCATGTTTGGTAGATCCATACCTTCCTATTCTAGAATGTCACTTAGCTCCATATCCTCTAGCCCCATTTCACTAGTCATCATTTCTTAATCTTCTTCCAGTTCCTCTGTTGGTCCAGGAGCAAGTGGGATGTTGCTTGATGGATTGGAACTGGGGTCTTGTGTCCTTCATGTCATTGTGTTATGGCTGTCTCGTAGTGGATATTTCTCTTGATTGGTTTCCTCTGGTTCTGTCTCTGATTCCAACAACTCAAATGCATTGCATGTGCTTCTGATGGATGTACTTGCTTTATTTTGTTGTCTTTTGTTTGCTCGCTATCTAGCATGAGGTCGAATAAAAGCCTCCTTATTCTTACCCCCTATATTTTCCTTGGGTTTCTCCGTTGTTCTTTTCATTGGGCATTCTGTGATTAGATTTCCATGTTCATGACATTTCCTGCAGTGAAATGGGATCTACTCATAGTCTATAGCTTGAAAATATACTTCGTCTCTGTATTCCAACCATAGACCCTCATGCAGAGCCCCTGAAACATCCATCTCGACACAACTTCTAGCAAAGGAGGTGTATCTCTTCTGTAATGTTGCCTCTAAAGCTTTGATGAAGGTGCCTAACTTATTGCCTATCTATTCTAGCATTGCATGTCTTCAGTAGTCAATCAGTAGAGAAAGCAAGCGGATCTAGACAGGTGTCTGTTTGAAGGTTTCTTGTTCTGGTGCAAAGTTGGGCTTCCAAGGTCTCATGTATAGACCTGTTGAGGCGAAGAAATACGGGCCTCCATCGAAGATGTGATCCTTGTCATCCAGATTGATGAAAAACACTGTGGAAAATCCTTTGGCCCCTAGGTGGAGTCTTACATCCCCTCTGGGTTTCCATTGTTTCTTGATCCATAAGAACATGGCTCATTCTATTGGCGAGAAACCCATAAACTTGTAGATCACTGTATGTTCTGCCATGTGTTCTTAGTAACCCTGTAGTTCTGGGTCAGAGATTATTACCCATAGGTTTTCAGTGGCTTTGGGCTTGCAATGTCCCTGGTTCTCTTTGTTTTTGGCACCCATAGTTGTTCCTTCCTATTCTACTCTCCATTGGTTCAGATCTTCCTCTTTCTGTGTTTGCTCATCCTCAAGCTCCTTCTCTTGTGATATTTGCTCTGGAAAAGGGTTTTTCCTATCTCTGCCTGTTGTACTATTGCTGCCATTAATTTCTTTTCATTTCTGGGTGTCTTTGGACTCGATGTTTAGCTTTCCTTTATTGGTCAGATCCTCCTTTCCTATCTTCTAAGATCTTGAGATTTGCATCCCGTCCAGTGTCGTTTTATCCTTGTGCATCATTACCTGTTTATAATATGGGGTCCTGTTGGACCCCGTGTTTTTCATTTGTTGGGTTAGAACCTGCCCTCTTCTGCGAAGCTCTGCAGCTCTGGCACTATCCTCCTCCAGATTTGGTACTGTGATTACAACTTGATCAGGTATTCTTCAAACCCTAGCATGAAACCTGCGCTCATTCCCTCATCTTCTCAAAGGGAACACCTTATAACATAATTAATTACGGAAAATTATATATAAACATGGTCAATCAATATTAAATATGAATAGTGATATTCAATCATGGTTAACCAGTGATAAGTATTAATATCTAGATTAGGGAAAGAAGTTATATAGATAATTGTGTCATACACTACATAATAGGGTTAGAATCAATGAAAGACACCCATAGTGAACCAAGTCAATTATAGTCAAGTATGGTCAACCATCACTACTAGTTAAAGGGATAGTGAAGTAATACTGTAAAAACAACATATCAAAGAAACACTCAACGATAAATACATATATAGTAATTAATAAAACCACTTAGAATTTACAACTTAAGAGAAAATAATTCTATTTAATTAAATAATTTAAAATCAACTTGCATGGGCATATTTTTTTTAAATGATATTAGACATATTTATATACCAAGTTAATTATAGTCAAGTATACCCAACCACCATTATTAGTTAAAAGGACAATGAAGTAATACTTTAAAAATAGCATATTAAAGCCACAATCAACTATAAAAACATAACATATATAGTAACTAGAAGAATCACTTTGAGCTTAAAAGTTAACTGAAAAATAAATAAAAAAATAAATAAAAATTTCATTTAATTAATAATATAAAATAAATTTGCATGGGCATCCTTTTTTTTTTAAACTATTGCAATTGAATTAAAATGAAAAGAATCTATTTAATTAAATAATATAAAATGAATTTGCATGAATACATTATTTTTTATACTATTGCAATTTAATTAAAATGAAAAGTCTTCCATATCATTCTTCTAGGGTAATGTAAAAAAATAAAAAATACTAATATAAACTATTTTTATTAAATTTATACATATCCTTTTAAAAAAAATGTAATTGTATGGTTAACATTTATACAAATATGTCAAATTGTTTGAAATAGGTGTTCATGAATACTTTGTCATTTATTTTTATTTTTATTTATTTATTATTATTATAAATTCTAATTACAAAATTATTTACAAATATAATTTATTACATTAATAGAGGTAGAGTTTATAATTCTCATAGTGAAAGGTGAGAGGACGAACACGGGAACGAAGCAGGAGCGACCAGGGTTTTAGGTTACGGTGGAAACCTTCCCCATGGATGGACGCAGAGGAGGGAGCTTCACTCCCTCCTTCAAGGATGCGGTAGCTAGCAAGAGCAAGATCCTCCAGATAAAGGCAGAGGTAAGGCTGAGGAAGGAAGGAGAAACAGGGAAGAGGAAACAGAAGGATCCAAATCGGAGGAGAATGATGGCACAAAAGACAAGGAGGGAAATGACAAAAAATAGAGAACAAAAGACAAAAAAATTAGAGGGGACCATGTAAACCCAAGACTGAAATCACTCCTAGAGTAGTATTAAATAATCCAGTGTTACAGGCACATAGGGAGCACATGCATACTTATGCAATCATATATAAATTCATGGGGTTATGGCCTACTGAAAAATCTTTACAAAATTGGATCAGATACCACTGGAAGCCCAAAGGGAGCATTGATCTTCATCTGGGGCCCAAGGGTTTCTTCACTGTGGTGTTCACCAACATTGAGGATAAAGACTGAGTGTTTGAAGGCGGGCCCTACTTCTATGCAGCAGCAGGACTCTATATGAGGCCATGGATGATGAATTTCGTTTCGGAGAGGGAAACTTTTTCTTCAGTCCTGGTTTGGGTAAGACTCTTTTCTCTACCTCTTGATTATTGGCAAACAGAATCACTAGCTACCATACGCAATAAATTAGAAAGGTTTGTAAAGCTTCTAAAGCCACAAGGAGGGGAAAATATACCTTCTTTGCAAGGATCTGTGTGGAGATGGATCTATCTGGAGCTCTTCCAGATGAGGTTATCTTGGAGGTTTCTGATGAGGAATGGGTGCAAACAGTAGACTATGAGCATATTCCATTTAGATGTCGTAGATGCCATGAACACAACCACCTTCTAAGAGACTGTCCTCTCGTTAAAGCAGAAAATAAAAACAAAACTAACACAACGAAAGACGCAGACAACTTTCACAAAGTTGCTCATAAAGGAAAAAGTGGCAAAAAAGGGCCAAAGCAACATCAAGTGGAAGGACAAAATGCTAGTCATAATTAGTTCCAAGTTCTCGAAGAGGATGAAGAAATAGCAAGAGAAGATCAATTAATGAAGGAAAATTATGAGAAGAGGGAGAAGAAAGAAGATAATGATCAGACACAGGAAAATGAAAAATAGAAAGGAAACATGATGAGTGATTCAGAACTGGAAATGGATCAAGAAATGAACCAGAGTGAGATGGAAATAGAGGACAATGAGTTACAGGAGATTCTTGACAGAGAAAACCTAGAGCTAGAAGGGTTCTTGAATTAGGGAACTATGGGCAGGGTAGAATCACTACCACAAGAAGAGATCAATAGAATACAATAGTTATTCCTATGGAAAACTCAGGCAAAGGGTTTGGAGGAAGTAAACAACATTGAAAGACAGAGTAACGAAGGAGTGAAAGCAGTAAAAATGACTCTAGGGCTAGCATCGAGATATCCAGGAAAAAAAAAGAGGTAGGAAAAAGCAGAATGAGCTACTGATGGAATGTGGAAAGCTCATGGTAGACTCAGGTAAGATGAAAGATCTAACCAGTTACTCCTTTACCAATCTTTAATTATGAAGTTCACAACCTGGAATATTAGAGGTCTAGGCAGCAAGAGAAAATAGAGAATGTTGAATAATAGAATGAAGCAAGTAGCTCCGGATATAATTTTTGTCCAAGAAACGAAATGCTCTATTCAAAAGCTAAGGCAAATCCATAGTAAATGACTTAGCAGATTTGAGTTTCTAGAAGTTAAAGCTAAAAACATAGTAGGGGGTATCCTCACTCTCTGGAATCCCCAAAAGGTTGGAATAATCGATGCGGAGGCATCGAGGAATTATTTATCAGTGGCCATACAACCTGCAGGAGACAGGGACACTTATCTAGTCATGAACGTTTATGGACCTTAAAGGTTGGATGACAAAATTAGGTTTATAGACTCCTTGGTGGTTCTCTGGGTCAGGCATGTAGGATTACCTTGGGTCATAGGAGGAGACTTCAATATGATCAGATATCTCTCGGAGAAAAAAGGGGGCACAAGAGCTCTAAACAAGGATTCCTCAGCCTTCTAGAACTTTTCAGAAAGCATGAAGCTTGTTAACATTGAGACAAACAATGGCCTCTGCACATGGAATAATAAAAGAGGAGGGGATTCCTAAGTAGCCTCCAAGTTAGATAGATTCATGATCTCTGAGGATCTCATACTTTTAGATAAGGAAATAATTGCAGGAAATCTCCCTTTTGGAGCTCGGATCACTGGCCGGTTCAAATGGAGATCAAGGGCATAGGCACCCCAAGAAATCGACCATTTATATTTGAAAATATTTGGCTTTCACACCCAGATTTCATCAACAACATTGGAAAATCGTGGGTGGAAGATTTGCAGATTCAGGGTTCATCAATGTTCCTGCTACACAAAAGATTAAAGCATATCAAGATGAAGCTAAAAGCTTGGAACAAGAATGAATTTGGAAATCTTTTTGCAGGTAAGGAATTTGTTGAAAATAAAATTCTGGAGCTCAACCAAGCTTTGATCAAGGAATAATTTGATAAGAACAAAAATGATTAGGTAGAGAAATATCATCTAGAATGGAAAAAGTTGCGTGAACAAGAGGAAATTTTTTGGAAACAAAAATCATGAGTTCAATGGTTAAAGGAAGGGGAGTACAACACCAAATTTTTCCATAGATCCACCATTGCTAATGGGACTCACAACAAGATCTCTTCGATCAAGGACGAGGATGGGCAAATCCATCAATCCCATGAGGAAATAGAAGCAGTGTTAGTAAAACACTTCCGAGGTATTTCCCACAAAGACATTTTAGTAAAGGAACCTTTCATCAAATACTTCACTAAACACATCCCTAAGTTGGTATCTAGAGAGGACAACTGTAATCTCAACAGACTTGTAACTAAAAAGGAGGTCAGTGAGGTGCTCAAGAAAATGCAAAATGGCAAGGCCCCAGGTCTGGATGGCTTCAATGTGGATTTCTTCAAAGTTTGTTGGAACATTATCAAAAAGGATATTGTAAGGGTAGTGGAATATTCCAGGCTAAACAAAACTATTTTGAAAGCTCTCAATACCTCCTTCATCGCCCTAATTCCAAAATAGGATAATGCTCAAACGCTAGAGAGGTATAGGCCCATCGCCTTATGCAATGTAGTTTACAAGATAATTTCCAAGGTAGTGGCCAACCGACTCAAACCTTTGCTACCTACGCTTGTTTCGGGGGAACAATCAGGGTACGTGGAAGGCAGACAAATACTAGATAACATCATTCAAGCTCATGAGGTGGTTCACACGTTAACTAGTAAAAGGAAAGTGGGAATGATAATGCAATTGGACATAGCCAAAGCATATGATAAAGTGAACTGGACATATATCAAGAAAGTGCTTACTACGTTTGGTTTTTATCATAATTGGATCAGATGGGTCATGGCCCTAGTGACTTCCTCCAGCTTCTCAATTTTAGTTAATGGCTCTCCCTCAGAATTGTTTCTTCCTTCTAGAGGACTCAGATAGGGGGATCTGCTCTCTCCTTTTCTTTTCATCCTCATGATGGAAGGGCTGGGGCGGTCCATTAAGCATGCTAAAGTAACAGGCAAAATTCAAGGACTCCAACTATCGGAGAATGGTCAAGCTCTGACCCATCAACAATTTGTAGATGATACCATGTTACAGGGAATTCCCATAGTCAAGGAAGTGCTTGCATACAAACAAATTTTGAATGACTTTTCCATGGCAACAGGTATGGAGGTCAATCTTTCCAAATCAATTTTTTTTTTTCTTCAACACCCACATTGCCATCCAGAGAAATGTCTCCAGAATTCTTGGCTGTCAAAGAGATTCCCTTCCCTTTAGGTATTTGGGAGTTCCTCTAACGGATAAACCTTTGCATAAGAGCGTCTGGGAACCATTAATCATCAAGATGCAAGACAAGGTCAGAAAATGGATAATCAGGTCTTTAAATTTGGCTAGTAGACTGGTTCTTGCAAAGGCTGTGCTCCAAGCTATCGCAGTCTTTACGCTATGAGCTCTCCCTGCTCCAAAAGGAGTCCTACAGTAATTTAGAAATATCCAAAGAGATTTTCTTTGGGGCAAGGAGGAAACTAGGAAAAAATGGGATTTAGTTTCTTGGGAAAAGATTTGTAAACCTAAGAACCAAGGAGGCCTAGGATTGGATGATCTAGAGATTCTCAGTAAGGTTCTTGGGGCCAAAATTTGGTGGCGATGGGTTAAGGAACCTAAGGCTCAATGGGAAAGCATCTAGAAGGAAAAATATGGCAGCTCCTGGCACTCTTCTGAGCTAATAAGAATTTCAGGAAACATGAAGGGCTCTCACATATGGAACAAGGCCTGGGAGAACAAAGGGGTGGTTCAAAAAAACAGTTTCTGGGAAATCAAAGATGGAGAGCAGGCACCATTCTGGGAGGAAAAATGGCAACAAGAACCAACACTTTTGAAAGAGGAATTTTTGGGCCTCAAGCAAGAGACAGAAAACCAAGGATTAGTAAAGGTAAAGGACTTTTGGGAACATGCCCACAATATAGAAAAATGGAGAACATGGAAAAAAATAGATGGTAGAGAGGATAGAACCCTCAACAGTAGAGCAAAGACCCTAAAGAGGATGTTGGATCAGAGGATGATTTTAGTCACTAAAGAGCAGGATCAACTAAGATGGGGTAACAACAAAGAGGGCAACTTTAATATTAAGGAAGCAAAAGGTATTCTCCTTGGGCTAGAATCCCTAGCACTGGTCAGAATCTAGCAAAAGCTATGAAGGAACAAAGATTGGATGAAGATAAAACTCTTTATGTGGTTGGTTCATCATAGGAAAATCTTAACCTGGGATAATATTAGAAAGAGGGGAATGTTGGGACCCTCTAGATGCCATCTCTGTGAAGCACAAGAGGAGACAATGGAACATATTCTCAATAGCTGCATTTTCACCTCAAGGTTATGGGATTTTTTTGCCACCATCTTCAATCAGTCAGATAGAGACAGAGATAGTATCACTAACACCGTAAACAATTGGAGGAATAATTTTTCAAATTATGAAGTTCTTTACTCTGCCTGGGCTATCTTGCCAAGTTTCATAATATGTAATGTGTGGAAAGAAAGAAACAAAAGAATTTTCAAAGAAGAGAACAATTCCTCTCTCCTCCTGTTGGAGCAGATCTTGAAACAGCTAAAAGAGACAACACAATAGTTGGGGTCTCCCCAAAAATCCTCCCTCAGAAACAGAGTTGAGAATACTTAAGAAGTTACACATGCAGGGGATCATTCCACAAGGTCTAGATAGGAAAATAATCATAAGGGAATTGGTTAAGGAATTCTGGAATCCCCCCCCCGAAAGGTTTTTTGAAGTATAACATCGATGGAGCTTCAAAAGATAACCCGAGAATGGCAGGCTTTAGAGGAGTTCTAAGGGATGAAAGCGGAAGCATCATCTCCCTCTTCCATTGTCATTTAGGAAAAGCTACTAACAAAATGGCGGAACTAATGGCATTGGAGCAATGCTTAGAATTTCTTAAATAGGACAATTGCCAAAATGTGATAATAGAAGCTTATTCAAAGTTAGTCATCAACATGGCCAAGAAAATTAGTCATGAAACAGGGCTAGAAAAAGTTTCAAAACACTGGAGGTTAATCTTCAGGGACTATGCACACTTAGATTCATCCATATGCATAGAAAGGCCAACAAATTGGTGGACATTCTAGCCAACCAAGGGGTCACCTATAAGGACAACAGAATTTCGATGAGTTGGCTTGCAAAGCTGCAAAGCGATCTAAAAGAACTCTGCCATAACTAGGCGAAAGAGGATCAAAAAGTGTATCAGAACAAAACTAAGGAAGACAATCCGCAATGAGCAGATTTATGCAGGATTCACAATTTTGGTCAGACAGGTCTATGGAGGATTGCTCGCCAGTGGCGGCCTCTGCAGCTATGGCCATTACACCACTGAAAATCCCCGAAGGTGGGCGTTGGGTTTTCACAGTCTGGAGGAAGGTCAAGAACAATCACCGTTCTGGAGGCAACACTTCCCATTTTTCCCAGTGTTGGGAGACGAAACCACCTCTCGAGTGGTTTTGGTGCAATTGCACTGCTTTCAAGCCGAAGGTGGTTTCGATTTCTGGGTAGCGATACCTTACGACGCTTGACATGTGGATGAGGACTCGGTCTGAAAACCACCCTCATCACACAATAAACTTCAATGATTTCTGGCGCGCGATTTTCATCTGCATTGTCAGATTTTATCAAGCCCGATCAACGATCAGGATTGTCCGTGCGGTTCGGTGGGGTCAGGGGGTTAAACATCTTGCTTTTTTATGAAGCGATATGTATCTCCAGCGTAGGATCTAAAAAGAAAATTGAACAATTGTGATTAAAAGGCAGATCAAAGGCTTGCTGGCGCGGGTTTTTGTGGGGAGGGCGCATGTGCCCTGCGACTCCCATAGCTTGTTTTTGTCAGTACTCGAAAGTGTTTGGCGAGAACTTTTTGGGGTTGGAGGGCCTAGATTCTATAGGACTTCTTCCTATTTTGCCTTGTACCACTCAGTTTGGTGGAAATGTGTATATATTGTAAATTATGTTTGATTTAATGAAAAAGAAGGCACGACTCTTCATTTAGCAAAAAAAAGAGTTTATAATTCTCATCTTATTTTTTTTTGTAAGTCAACACTCTATTCATTCAGAAAAAAAAGAAGATATACATATGATACTTCAAAAAGCATGTGGTCTCACCCTGACTGGGTTTGTTGACCATAGTTTGCAAAAGGTAGCAAAAATACAAAAAAGAGTCCAGTAACAGTGTCCACAAAAGAGAGGGCCATCGGCTCCAATAGACAAACAAAACATAAAGAAAACCAGAGGACATACTAATGGTCTGAAGTGACTAAAATTGGGTTGTCTGGAGTAGTTCCTAGAGGAGGCGGAGGGCAGAAATTGCATTGAATGTGCGTTCGAAGTGCACCATCCAATTCTCCAGTTATTCCACTTTCTCTGCAAGATGGTTTTGTCCTCGCCAGACTACCACCACTCGCTCCTTGAACTAGCACTGGAAGTAATGCATGCGTTCCAATGTTGCCATCATCTCATCATGCTTTTCCTCATTAATTCATTCTGTTGCATCTACCTGGTCCACCAAGGATTGGATTAGGCCTCTGCAGTTTTCCAAGGAGCAATGTTGCAAGCCTTGTGAGTCTCGGGCATCACAATGACCATCATTTTGAGTTGCATGAGCCCTCCTGTGCCCACCACCTCTCTGAGAGCTAAGAGTCTGCGCACTACTACTAGTGCAAGGTGTCTTCATGTCACCGTTGCCACCACGCTAAGTCAACTGCCCCCGACTCTGGCCACCTCGTCGACCATAATGAAGTCCGCCACCTCGCCCTCCATACCCTCCAATACCTACACCCTGAGCCTTGCCCACTGGTTTTCTCCCACTTCCATCCACCATCATTTCCAATGCAAGGGCTTCCTCCCTCCCCATTATTGGCTTCACGGGGAGGTTAGACTACCCCCGTCTAGGATTAAGGCGCCTCTGTCACTGCCCAATGACGCCCAATTCTGCCGGCTATGTTACTTCGTCTGCTGAAATGAGTTGATGTCCTCCCGTCCACCAGACCGAATGCAAGACTATGCCGCTAGCACCACCTTCACAGTCCCTGCAACACCATTCACTCCAGTGTACAGAGCCGACTAGCAAGAGGATGACCGTTCTCCAGAAGCTTGACGCCTCCCAAACACTGCCCTCACCATGACACTGCCACCTTTTGGAAAGATGCTTCTTACCCCAAATGAACCAGGAATAGCATTTGCCTTCACACCATGCCCGCCAACCTAGTTGGGCCCTGCAAGGCTCGAGGAAAACAAGGAATTGGTCTCCATTATACGCAGGAAACCACAATTCCCCGAAGAAAATCAAGGAACCACCAATTTTGTCATGCGTCCAACACCTCTTTCATTGTCAAGTAGGAGGCAAAGTATAGTTCCACCACCAAACCTGAGCACTGAACTGAAATCCCGACACCTTCCTCACCCCGCTTATCAACTCATTGTCGCTTCCCTTTCCCAATGCGTTGTAAATACTCACATGCATGCGATCTAAGGCTCCTATATGTCATTCCCTCCTCCACATAGTATGAGGGGACCTGGAGGTACAACCCTCACCACCGACCCACTTGTCACTCCTCATGGGGATGACGATCACATTAGTCTCGGTTCTCACCCCATCGGGTAATTCTCATCTTAAAATTAAAGATATGAAAATAAATAAATAAATAACTTTAATCTCATGATAATAAAATAAACTTTCTTATAACTCCAAAAAATATATACAATAATAATTAAAGATAAATATATTTAAACCTAAGAGATTAGAAACTAATAGGTAAACCCTCTATGTTTAAATTTTTTTTAATGTTAAATACTTTTTTTAAATATTTATTAAATATAATATATTTAAACCTAAGAGATTAGAAACCAATAGGTAAACCTTTAGGTTTAAATTTTTAATATTAAAATACTTTTTTATAAATATTTATTTAAATATATTAATATTGTATTATTTTGCATTAGTTTTTTTATAATATTAGATAGCATATAATACATTTAAATATATATAGTGATTTGACTACTCAATATATATATCTATGAATTCTTAATTTTGTAAAAAAATATAATTATATATTTTTAATCATTAAACCTTTTTAAATATGTATAAAACAAATAATATTTTTTTAATTCAAACTATTATATATAAATATGATTTTTAAAAATTATAATAATATAAACCAATTAAAGTAAAATGTAATCAAAATCTTAACATCTTTATATCTACATTAACTTTAATTTATAATTTAAGTAATGTTACAACAGACAAAAATATATATTCATCAAATAATAAGATAATCTAACCAATAGGTTTTGCCTCTCACATCAACACGGACCGCTGAATACATTTCATCCCGAAACGTTCATTACCTCGAGTTACAAAATATTAATTGAAACAAATCTATCATATCATACAAGGACATATACTTTTAATATATTTAGAATGAATCGATGATGATGTCTTTACAAATTTTATATTACATTTTCTAACCATAGAAAAATACATCAAAATTAGTTCATGGCATTTTAAAAAGTTCATTATAATAAAATATAGAGAGCCTAAAGACATCTCCATAAATTATTGAAGAGAAAAATATGGTTTAAAAATAAGATATTTAAATATAAAGAAGATCTAATTTATATAATCTAAACCTTTCAATTTCTAAATTCAAAATAGTAGTGATTCCCAAAAATAGTGATTCGCGTATTTTCATAAGTGATGAATATACATACGCTTCTGGTATTTTCACAAGCGATGAATATACATGGAATCCGGAATATTATTTTTTTAAGGAAAGCATTTACTATTATTAAAAATAAATAAAATTAAAAATAATTGTTTCATTTACTTTATTTATATTTAAAATATTATATTAATTAATTTTATTTTAATTATTTATATGAATAAATTATAATAATTTAATTTTTCTATTTTATTTATAAATTACTATTATTTGTAATAAAAATAAATGTTACTTGTCATTTAATTTAAATATAGCTCAATTAAATTAAAAAGTAATAATTGCAAAATTAAAATAACTAACAAAAATATTGTATTGTTGAATACCATCACAAAAATTAAGAAATGTGATTAATTAATATGGTCAATATTAGTTTTCTAGAAGCTCTCATTATTAGGTCAATATTATTATAAAATGATTTATTTATTTATTTTTTATTTTTTTTTGTTAATTTTAACAAAATCTTGCAAAGGTTCTTCAAAACTTGAGTTTAAGTTGTTTAATTATAGAATTTTAGTACCCCTAGGGTTTTTAAGGGTGTTGAATCCATTTATGGATTCAAAAAGGTATATTAAACAACAAAAAATCACAATCTTGCTTGAAATTGTATAGCCAAATTTCAGTGAAAAAGACCATTTTGTTTATAAATTAGATTAGCCTAAATAAAATAAGACATGTTTCTTTCATTCAATATTAATATTTATTTACCATTTCTATTATTTTTTTCCATAAAAAACTTGTAATTTTATTTTTGGAAATGCCTTAGGGCATTATAGTCACTTCATCCAAAAGGCCTACCAAAAAAGAAGAGCACAAATCTCCCATATGAAAAATCCTCCAAAACCAAAGATCCAAAAAAAAAAAAAAAACTTGGCAAAGGTTGCCTAGACAACCCTCGAAAAAGTCCCCAAAAAACCCTAGAGAAGTCAAAGTCTAGGAGAAAATATGAGGAAAACCAAGAGGCCAAGCATGGCCACTGAAAACCCAAGAAAACAAGTTGGATGCACAAGAAGAGACCAACAAGAACCCTGCAAGACCAACAACAAAACTCCTTCACAAAATGTAGAAAGAAAGGCATGGAATGGGCCAAAGCAGAAGGGGAGCTATTCAAACCTGCCCCCTTGTTGAGAAATCAATGCTTATAGGAATTAGGGTTTGATTCTTCTTTCTTGATAATTCTTGTGAAATATGTTGGCTTTTTAAACTTATTTATTAGTTTATCTTTCATAAAGCAATTACCAAATTATATGTATATGAAGACCACAAGAATAAGAGACACATGATATAGGCACTCAAACAAGGCAAAACCCCTTCAAGGGGAAAACCCAGTCCAACTCTTCCACTAGTAGATTCAAATTAAGATGAGACAATCCATGACCCTTTAGACTAAGACAAAGACCTCCTCCAATCACCAATTTAGCCATTCCTTCCAATAGATGATCCCTGTCAAAGTCTCCAAGTGACAACTTCCCAGTAGCAACTACAATCCAGAATTTTAGCTGCCAACAACAAATTTTTGGTTGTGAGCTACAAAATTTCGGATCTACAATAGATTCAAAATTTCGACTTCAACAACTACCCATAAAATTTGCACGTGTGAGAGATAGATAGCCCAATAACTTATTTTAGGTCTTCATAGTTTCTTTCGTTCTTCTCCTGCTACTTTGTTCCCTTTTCTACTTCTCTTCCTCGTAGATATACCTTGTTGAGTGAGTGTGACAAGTAGGTCGAAATGCCTCTTTATATATAGCCATTATGTTGGGTCAAATTTCCCTAATGTAGGCCGACGTGGTGTGGAGGTGACAAATAACCTTTTTGACTCAAAACTAATTCTTTTTACATAATACAAAAGCTCTAGAAGGGTCTAATAAAAATGACAATGACTCTATGGACTCAATACAAAGCCTAGAAGCCTTCAATGGAGGCTTTGACCTAGAAAACATTAACCCAAGCATGAAACCCATATTTTTATAAGTCATTTTCTTTAATAATAAAATTTCTTTTAACAAATACAATTATGAATATCAAAACTAGTTACATTCTTCAACACTCCCTCTTAACTAGGGATGTATTCATAATTACATATATAAGGTACATGGAAGATCTCAAAACGATATGAACTGCGCAGAGTTCTAGAAAATGGAGTGGTATAGATTAGATACCTGACTATGGTACTCTAATCAGGTGGGACTAAGGTGAACTCAAGCTTTAGCCTCTCTAGGTACCATTAATATTTTAAGCTCTATCATCAACCCAAGGATCTAGGTGCGTATCCAAGGTCGAAGCTCCATGACCAACACCACCCTCCCCACTTCGAAATCTAGACATCAACACATAGGCTGACCAAATGTCCTCCCTCAAGTATCTTGTTCCCACACGATGCTTTATCTCTCCCTATCAACTAAATCTATAACATCAACCAATCCAAACATGCTCCTAAACTATTGAAACTTCTTATTCAGAATAGATTTCATCAATACGTCAACTACTTATTCATCTATCGGAATATATTGTAGCTTCACAGCCCCATAATGTACCAAACTCCTAATGTAGTGGTACTTATTGTTGATATGCTTCGTCCTGACATGAAATATGTGGTATTTAGACTTCTTGATTCTTCTTTGACTATCACAATTTATCACTATAGGATCTAGAGGCTTTCCAAATAAATCTGACAATATTTTTCTTAACCAAACAACTTCTTTTCCTACTACACATGCATCAACATATTTTGGTTCGGCATTACTTAATGCAACAAGACCTTAATTTCTTGATCTAGGTGGATATTGGTGGCCACCCTCCTATTCCACTTGGACCCCCAACACTGTCTCTTTTAGTTTTACAGTTTCCTTAATTGTAGCACAATTTACTATTTTTAGCCATTTTTTGGGTCCTAAACTTCCAGAACCATTTTGAGGTCCTAAAAAACGTTTTTAGGGAAAATGGAGAGACTAGAAAAGTCCCACTTTGGGTAGCTTATTTCTTTCTGACCTACTCTTTGAGATCTTCGAAATGAGTTATTGTGATTCAATCTCAGGGCAAGAAGAAGGTTGTGGCCACAACTTCTAGAAAGGGCTCCTCCCCACAAAGAAAAAATATGGAAAAGGTCACGAAGGAGTATAGGGGCATTCTCGCCTCACCTACAGGGGTACCTATACACTGTCAGGTCAAGCACTCTGTTGATCTGACCCCGGGTACGCTGCTACCCAATGGACCGATCTATCAACGCTCTATTATGGAGAACGATGAGATCAAGAGGTAGATTCATGAGTTGTTGCAGAAAGGGCACATAAGGAAAACCTCATCACCATGTGGGAGCTCAGTTGTATTGGTATAGAAGAAGGACAAGACCTATAGACTCTGTATTGACTATCAGACACTGAACAAGATCACTATCTACAATAGGTACCCAATCCTAGGGATTGATGACCTTATGGACCAGCCCAAGGGGGCCAAATATTTCAGCAAGATTGACTTGAGGTCTGGTTATCACCAGGTTCCTATAAAACCCTCTGATATGTGGAATACTAACTTCAAATCCAAGGAGGGCCTTTTCAAATGGTTTGTCATGCCTTTCAGGTTGACAAATTCCCCCACAACTTTCATGAGATTGATGGACGACATCTTGCGACCCTTCACCAATGCATTCATGGTGTTGTATTTAGATGACATCTTGATCTTCAACTAGAGTTGGGAAGAGAACTTCCACCATATTTGACAAGTCCTTCAAACCCCACGACAACACAAGCTATGTGCCAATTTGGGGAAATTCACTTTTGACATAACCCAAGTTCAATATCTAGGATACAACACTGATGAGAAGGATGTGCACATGGACCCAACAAAGCTACAAGCCATTCGGGATTGGCCAACCCCAACCACTCTAATAGAGCTTTGCAGCTTTCTAGGTCTTGCCAATTTCTACCCCAAGTTTGTGTTGGGGTTCTCTCATATCACCTGGCCTTTAATTCAAGTCACGAAGGGTGAAGCGAAAGAAATTTTTTTTCGTCTGAAACCCAATAGAAGGAATTTTCTGAGTTGAAGCATCACCTCTTCTCTACGCTAATGCTCACATTACTAGACTTACAACAACCATTTGAGATTGAGACAAATGCCTTTGACTATGCTATTGGTGCAATTCTTACTTAGTAAGGGCATT
Organism: Pinus taeda; assembly: GCA_000404065.3. Lineage (NCBI taxonomy): Eukaryota > Viridiplantae > Streptophyta > Pinopsida > Pinales > Pinaceae > Pinus > Pinus taeda. The sequence continues at coordinate 63,415 of APFE030764812.1, forward strand.
CTGTGGCTTACCATAGTGAGACACTTTCAAACACAATTAGAAAGTATCCCACTTATGACAAAGAAATGTATTCCATTGTGCAGACCTATTGTCAATGTAAGCATTACATTATGGGGAAGGAAACAATCATCCACACAGACCATCAACCCCTACAATTCATACAAACACAAGGGAAGTTAAAGAACGATCACCATCACAAATGGTCCAAATACCTATAACAATTCCATTTTAACATTAAGTATAATAAGGGAAACACTAATAATGTTGCATTCTTCCTCAGCTAACCACCAGTTATGGCGCTAATCACTTTGATCGACTCCTGTGGGCACGAGACTTTAGGGTGGCAACATCTTTACAAGAGTGATCCAAAATTCGACAACACATACCAAACACTGCTAAAAGGTAAGCAAGTTCCAAAATTTCACCTCCAGGATGCACTGTTATGCCACCTGGGACACATCTATGTTCCTTCAAGTGAGTGTGCCAAGATGATTTGGGATGTGCACTATAGTTGGGTCGCTAGGCATTTCAGAGTAGAGAAAATAGTGGAAGTACTGCAGAAGTATTTTTATTGGCCGAACCTTTGTCGAGATGTTGGGAGGTAGATTAAATCCTGCATTTCTTATGTCGTTGCCAAACCAACCATCAAGAAGCAAGGCCTATATATTCCTCTACCTATGCCGATTCGACCTTGGGAATCCATCTCCATGGATTACATGTCGGGCCTTCCTTCTACCAAGCATGACAACAACTATGTTTTCATGGTTGTCGACAGATTCTCTATAATGGCCATTATGACGGTCTGCAAGAAGAGTATCACAACAACGGCCACTGTTAAGCTCTTCTTTGAGTGAGTGTGGGTACACTTTGGGATCCCAAAATCCATTATCTCTGATCGAGACACCAAATTCCTAAGTTCATTTTGTTCAAGTCTCTGATCGATGCTCGATACCAAACTCACTAAGTCGGCGACTTTCCATCCCCAAACTAGTGGCCAAATAAAAGTCATCAACAGGATGATCATACACATTCTATGCATGTACAACTCGAAGCATCCATGCACATGGGATGAAAGCCTTCCATATGTCCAACACATCTACAAAAAAGCTCTCCATAGCTCAATGGGTCACAACCCCTTTCAGGTAGGGATGGGATTTTATCCATTATGTCCTATTGATGTGACCATACCATTTGTAGCTACTCAGGAAAATTCGACTCATTTCCAGTCCAAGTCCGACAGGGCTAACAAATTGATTGAGCACATTCAACACATATTCCAGCAGGTCCATGATATATTGGACAATGCCAATGCTAAGTACAAGCATCGTCATGATCAACATCAGCTGTCACACAAGTTACAGGTGGGAAACAAAGTTTGTCTACATTTGTAGAAGGAGCGCCTCATTGGACACCATTGCAAGATTTTCCCACTCCGATATGTGGCATACACCATCGCCAAGGCTATAGGGAAAAATGCCTTCGAGCTAGAATTCCACAGTTCCTTGGTCTACACCCAATGTTCAGTGTAGACCGCCTTTGTATAGAAATGCTACAACCATATAAAATTTATATGCTATATCATTTAATCCATGGTGCATTGGTGTAAGAATATCTATATATATTATATATATATATATATATAATATATATATAAAAATATATAACATTGATATATTAAAAATATATTAGGTCTAACTATAACCACATAATACCTGACCACATTATCATAACCAATATGTGGCAAACCATCCAACCATATTCAAACTATGTGTTGTGACCCATATATCACCCAAAGCGTGGAAACCAGTGTTACTTGGGAGTAGGAGCGAAAGTAGGGAGAGGGAGAGAAGACAAGTGCGGGAGTGACATTTTTAAAATCTCCCAGTTCTACATGTTTTTGTTTTTTGTATAATATATATATATAATATATAATACAATATATAATAATATTATATATATATGTCAAAAAAACATGTAAGAAGATTTAGATATAATAAATGTAAAAAAACATAGATTGATCATTAAAACATATAAAAACAATAATCTAGAAGTTATAATCTTCATTAACCATGTCCACAAGTTAGTAACATACAACAGACTGAGTCTCATGAATTATGATTCATCAATATTAAAGTTTCAACTTCAAGCTTTCAAAATTGAAAATTCAATATATAATATTTATCATCATTGATCACCAAAGTTGTACTTATAAGCTAAGTTTAACCATTACAAGAGATAATATCTAACATGAAATGAAATGTTGTAAAATGAAATGAAATGAAACGACTTTCACGAAGCATCATATTCATAATTCAGAATCATTACCAATGAGTTATAATTTCCAAGTTAAAACTTCAAACTTAAATTGTCATATATTGTTTACAAAAAATATCATAATAAATATGAAAGAGTCAACAATTATGAAAACTACTAGAAACTAGAAAAGACAAGTAAATTGTAAATCTATTATCTACTACTTCATGTGTCCCTTGCCACGAGAAGTGTCTGATGTATGAGCAGGTCGTGGTGGCCTTCTAGGATTCTCCTCCCGCATAGACCGACGACCAGAATTAGAAGGCACATGCCCTCCATGTGAGGGTGTAGATGGAGGTGGTGACAACAAAGGAACAAGACTCGAAACTTGAGCGCTGCTACTGAATGGTGGAGGTGGCATGGTTGTTGCTTCATCTTCCTCTCTCATAAGTTCTGCTTCCAGTTCCTCAAGATTTATATTGCCATCCTCCAAATTATCATCCTTTGGGTGGTTGTCTCAAATTTTATATTTTGGATCCTCATAAGCCCGATCATAGTAATGACCCAACAACCTCAAGTTGTAGTGCACATCAACCAATATTTCTGCCTAGTTTTCATTGAGTCTATTTCTTTTCACATTATGTATGAAGCTGTAGGTGCTCCAAAACCTCTCTGCAAAATAAGTATTTACACCCTATGAGAGAAATGTTTTTGCCAATTTTGGAAAAAGTCCCTGGCCACCATATGCTTCCCACCATGTGAGAGCATCAAATTTGTCTCTATCTTCCATTGCATGGAAAGTACCAAACAAACCAGTGCAACTGAAGTATCTGCCTAATTCAAGATGCAGACTAGCACATTCCTCCCTGTCAGGTATTAACTTGTCTAGTGCTTGCAAATATCTTGTAGATACCTCTTCATCTATATGGGGTTTGACCCTAACCCCACCCCCTGGTGCAGGTTGGCCAAACCAAGATTTAGAGTAGTATTTTGGCGTAATGATATACACCAAGGCATGTAGTGGAACATTAAGTTTATCCCACCATATACACACACAATCATGAATCAATGTATACAAGTTGGGATCATTTTTATGAACAATATCTTTATTTGTCCCAACATGGTATCCATCTACTCCTACACCTCGCCAATCACTGGTTTATCTATATCTGCAAACTAAATCATGTGATAAACAAGCTTGGTGAAATCCAATACTTGTCTCGCACATGCCCAAAACATACCATCAAGAGCGGTCTCCACCTGTTCAAAACCTTGCTTGTCAGCTGCATTTGTAGCCCTTTCTTTTAATACCTACCAGTGTGGACTTGATACCATGCTAGGCAATGACTCTCTTACCTTCAAAAGGCACCTGAAGGTGAGGTAATATCTACCAAATCTAGTCCTCACAATCTTCAACAACTCCAATCTTGAGTGACTGCGGAAAAGGCCATGGGTGTTGCTATGATTTGTAATAAATTTTATCATTTCTTTCCCTCTCTTGTACAAATCAACAATCCATTTGTATTGTTCGTTTTTGTTCTTAACAATATCATGCATCAAAAGGTTCATTGTGTGAACCAAACACCCAGACCAAAATATGTTGAGGTATTTATTCTCAATAATTTCTCCTTCTACCTTACAATTATGAGCATTATCAGTGATGACTTGGATGACATTTTATGGCCCAATATGGTCAATTGTTTCAAGTAATGTTTCTGCAATGTTGATGTTATATACCTAGGGGGGGTAATATGGGGTACCGAGGGAGGTACCCAAGGTAATAATGTAATAATGGGATGGGCCATAGTAATAAATAAGGTGGTTAACCCATGTCATGTAAGGGACCACAAGTAGTTAATAATAATGTAAGGGGCCCATGGTATTAGTTGATGGTATGAGGAAACCATGGTAATGATGCATGGTATTGTATGTATGAGGCCTTTATAGAGGCTAGAGACTCCACATGGAGAGATATGAAGAGAAGGAATATTGTATGAACAGGCATATGGCTTGTGGAGTGCTCTCCTTCCTTAAGGAGTGAATGTATGGTGTTGCCCTACTTTAAAGGGTTTGATATCAATAAAGAGAAGCATTTCTATATTTAGATCTTATTATTCTTGGGTTTATTTCTATTATCTTATATTTTCAGATCAGATCTATAACAAGGGGCATCTCCAATGGGAACATTCTTCCCCTTCCTTTGCCCTTTCTTTGTTGCCTTTAATTCAGCCATGAATGCTGTAAAAATATAAAGACAAAATGCACAAATTTGTAAAACAAATGCACATGCAAACTGTTGTAGTAAAAATGCAAAAAATAGAAAGAAAATACACTTACCTGTTGCTTGAATCGCCTCCAAAATGCTCAAACACCCTTTTCTCTTTGCTCTCACACACCCACAGCAAACCCATAGCAAGAGAGAATGACTATTGTGAAGTTAGAATGGGCCAAATCGGCCTTTTATGGCCGTGCAGAGGTCAAAAAAGCGTGACACGTCTTGGAATCGGAACACGATCCGAAGGACACGTGTCCCACCGATTCATGGTTGATTCACCCAATTCGGGACACGTGAGGCCTAGGCCACGAATCTGGTTTCTTAGCTTGAAACCCTAAGAGGAAAACCCCTTAAATTTGTGGATGTGAAGTTCATTTAACATTCTTTGGGTTATTTTTGTTGTTTGTGTAAATTTCGAAATTATATAAAAAGAGGAAAAAATAGATTTACATAAATCCGAAGTTTAGGGTTTTATGCATCTAAGGAACATCTAACTCTAGACTTAGCACTAATTCCATATACTAGAAAGCTTTGTGGGAATCTTCTTTTCTAGTTGTGGAAATCATCTATGAACAAACACATGGAGTGGCAATGGGCTCACCCTTAGAAACGGTTGTTGCTAACATGTACATGGAACATTTTGAAAAAAATAGCTCTAAGTTCTTTTCCATTCACCCCTAAGGAATATAAAAGACACCTAGTTGACATTTTCGCAAAATGGTGTCATGGAATTGACAAACTTGAAGAATTTCTATCTCATATCAATAACCTTTCAAAACACATCAAATTCACTATCAAAATTGAAAAAGACAACCAATTACCCTTCCTTGATATACTTCTCACTAAAAAGAAGAATGGAAAGCCAAGGTTTCAAGTTTTCAAAAAGAAAACACACACTGATAGATATCTCCATGCAAACTCCCACCACCATCCCAAACAAAAAACTGGCATCATCAAAACCCTTGCCATGAGAGCATCCAGAGCTTCTGACCCTGAACATTTAAATCAAGAACTTGATCACCTTCGCAATGTCTTTGAAAGAAGTGGATACCACAGAAGCGTCATAAACAAAGCCATTCATCAAACCTTAAACAAAAATCAACCTAAAAACCTTTTAAATATCCCTAAAATCACCATGCCTTACATCAAAGGAACCATTGACAAAATTGCAAGAATCCTAAACAATCAAGATATCAGTGTTGCTTTTACCCCTCCTAATACCATTATTAAAATAATTGGCTCCATCAAAGATTTTGTTGACCCAAAGCAACATAAGTGAGTTTGTTTAATTCCAATTCACATTGGAGTTTTAGGAAGATCAACTAGCATTAGGTTGAAAGAACACACCGCTGACATAATAAGAAATAGAGCTTCTAAATGAGCCCTAGCTGAACATGCATGCTCCTCCTCACACCATATTTGTATAGAAAATGCCAAGCTCATCCAAAAAAAAGACCATTATTTAAAAAAAAGGTTAAAGAAGCCCTTGAAATTGAAAAAAGAACCAACATTATGAATAGGGATGACGGTTTAAATCTCAACAACACCTGGAAACCATTATTGAGAAAATTTAATAAAAAGTTGACTTGTTAATACATTCCACAATACAACTATTAATAAGCTCTATAATGTTCATATTGTAGACATCTCAATGAAAGTTGTGATCCCTGAAGATGGTCTCACCTGGAAGACCGAAATGTTGGGCTAAAAAATCTTTTCACAGGTTCTTTCCTCAATAAATAGAATTACTTATTTCACATTTAAAAGATTAACATGGTAAATTCTAAAGCTAATCTTGATAAACCCCGGGGAGAATTCACCTTGTGATTCAAGTTCGTGTCAATTACATTGCCACCTTATTATTCAAGTTCATGTCAGTTACACTGCGACACTTGTTGTGGACTTGATTCAAAACGATTTGAGTTCTTACTTCATTATATATCATTAAAAATCCTACCTAAAAATCCAAGTTGTCATGTTTTAAGGTTGAAATATATCTCATGTGTTGACATTTCTCTAACTTCAAATCTAGAAATTTGCACTAAATCACTCATAAAACAAATTGCAGGGTCAAGGAAAGCCCAAGTTTCACCTTGGACTTGCCCTTAACCAAGCACATAATTGATTTGCACCTAGAAGCACATCACATAAGATCAATTGGTATTGAACAATTTCATCTTTTGTGGCCATTATTAGCTTAGAGTGGTTTCTTTTCCTAGTTACTTTTTCTACATGTTATTGTATAGGGATGTTAATCAAACTATTGCATATCCGAGTTTTGCTTTCTTGCATACTCTATAAATCAGATTTGGCACTAATCCACTAGTTCCGAACTCTTAACATATCTAAGTAGATCATTGTTGTCTATGCATTAAATCCCTTGTTTATTAAAATCCTTGTCTTATACTATTGCTATATATCTTATAGAATTCATATATTGAAGTATATCATAGCTCTAACAGACTACATAACTAATCAAGATTTACTTGAAACTCTATTATTCATATATTAGGAATACCAATAATCGAGATTTACTTAAAACTTAAAACACTACTATTAATATATTAGGGATACCCCCATTGGCCTTGGAGAGTCGAACAAAAGTGTAGTGGAAGTTGTGTTGAGGTGACAATGGCACAATTCCCATCTATTACCCAAAGATGACATCCATGGTTGGACTTTCTACTTAGATGTTGGTTTATGCAGTAACACTTTACAAATCTTATGAAGATGTAACAAAATCATTAAACCCTTGCAAGAAATACAATGAATGAAATTAATATAGGTCAAGTCCACTTTTTCATAAGTGAAATCCATTGTTGGTAGAGTTGAACAGTGTAGAAGAGGCATTCAAGGATTGATAGGAGAATGGAGTGATTTCTATATATGGTGGATTGTAGGCAATAATACATATACAAAAGAATAAGAGGTATGATCCATAGGTACGGGCTAATCAAATAAGAGCACGCTTCTATATATTTTCTACTCTAAGAGGTTTTCAATTATATATTTACATATACGACAGGAAGAGAATTCTCAATGGGGAAACTGGGCTTTGACATGGCACATGCTTATTCATGAAGCCCAAGTTCCTAGAATTTTAACTAACAAATCTACTATTCATTATAATTCCAGTTAAAGTTATGCCTCTTAAATTCTCTTCGACTTATGGCACCTAGGCATTGTTGAAAAGATAGGTGATGCTAATCAATGAAAGAATTGGATTGATTTACAATGAGCAGTGAAGCTCGATAAATAATACAACTGTATTTATAGAAACAACAAGTTTCTACTAAGAAAGTAGAAACAGCAAGTTTCTACTAAGAATATAGAAACAACAAGTTTCTAACAAGAAACTGCGAATTACAATCACAGATGAACATTAAACACTAAAATAGCATTATTCTAATACCCTCCCTTAATGCTCAATCTATTTACAACACCTATAGACCCTCTGAATTTTACAAACTTATCAAGACCAAGAGGCCTGGTCAAGATGTCTGTTGGCTACTCCGTTGTGGGAACATACAGCGACTAAATGGATCCGTCTTCAACAAGTTGTCGAATGTAGTGACAATGGGTTTCCACATGCTTTGTTCGTTCATGGAAGACTGGATTCTTGGCGAGTTTGAGCACTCCTTGATTATCACAGAACAAGGGAATAGAACCTGCCTGGGAAACATGCATATCCGCAAGCATACGTCGAAGCCAAACTGCCTCACAAGATGCCTTAACTGCTCCCCGATACTCTGCTTCTGTCGAAGAGAGAGCCACTGCCTGCCGCTTCTTACTAGTCCATGTGATAGAACCGGATCCCAGACTAAACACATACCCAGCTGTAGATTTACAGTCATCAACCGAACCAGCCCAGTCTGAATCTGTGTAACCACTGAGTGTAGGATCTAAACTCCGACTGTACAGAAGTCCATAATCAGAAGTGCCTCTTACATAATGCAGCACATGTTTTGTTGCTATCCAATGATCAGCCTTAGGAGCTGACATGAAGCGTGAAATGTAGCTCACTGCAAAATTGATATCAGGTCTAGTGGCAGTAAGGTAGATGAGGCTGCCCACTAATTGCCTGCATAAAGTTTCATCCACAAGTGGTGAGGATGATTGAGCTAAAAGTTTAAGCCCTGGTTCCATAGGAGTCGTGGCAGGTTTGCAATCCTGCATTCTGACACTATCCACAAGATTTCTTGCATACTTGGACTGAGAGAGAAATATGTTGTTCTCAGTCTGCCAGACTTCCACCCCCAAACAAGAATGAAGGAGTCCCAAATCTGTCATATCAAAGGTGCTGCACAAATCCTGTTCGATCCCATGGATCAAATGTGTTGAACTGCCAATAATGATAAGATCATCCACATAGACAACCACAAACAAAATATCATCACCAGTATGTTTGATATACAGGTTTGCATCAGATGGACTCCGCTGAAAGCCATGATCTATTAGGTACTTATCAATTTTCATGTACCAAGCCCAAGGGGCTTGTTTCAAACCATAGAGTGCTTCGACTAATCTACAGACTTTTTGTTCTTGACCGGCAACCTCGAATCCTGGAGGCTGCATCATGTAGACTTCTTCCTGTAAGTCACCATTCAAAAAAGCACTCTTTACATCCATCTGATGGACTCTCCAATTGAACTGAGCTGTTAAGGCAAGGACAAGCCGTATGGTACTCATCTTGGTTGTAGGAGCAAAGGTCTCCTCATAGTTTATGCCTTCCTTCTGTGAGAATCCTCGAGCAACAAGGCGAACCTTATACTTGTCTAGGGTTCCGTCAGCTTTGTATTTCACTTTATACACCCATTTGCAGATAATGGACTTTTTCCCTGCAGGAAGATCAGTCCAAGTGTGATTCTTCTAAAGACTCTGGAATTCAGCTTCCATAGTATGTTCCCACTCAGGTGTACCCTTAGCCTCTGAATAGGTTTGAGGCTCAAAAATACTGTTTAAGTTAGCCGTAAGAGCAAAATTTACTGTAGACTGTTGTTTGCTCTTATTTCTGGAAATTCTACCTTCAAGGAGCTCATTATCCCTGACACAAGTCCCTCCCGAGATAGCTAAGAGAGATACTGAATGTTTAGATGCCCATATCTCTAATGCCACAGAGTGCTGATGGGAGAAATACGAGCTGTTAGAGCCACTTCTGGAGAATCACCAGTGTCAAGAAGCCTGTATAAACCATGATCCTCTAGGCCAACAGCAACCATAAGACGAGTTTCCCTGTCAATAATGGAACACTTGTGCACACTGAACACTACATCAAGCTGAGGAGAGTTCCTCGTAATCTGGCTGACAGAAAACAAATAAATTTCCATACCAAGAACATAGTACACATTCAGGAAGATGAGTGTGCGCCCATCAAACTGGATCTGAACTGTACCTCTGCCAACCATTGTGTACTCTTCACCTCCGTCGAATACCACGGAATCACTGAAAGATGAGAAGTTAGTAAACCAGTCACGCCTATGAGAGAAATGACGTGATGCACCAGAGTCAATGTACCAGGCAGAAGACGGGGCATGATCTGAGGACCTCTTAGCCATAAAGGCGTAAAAAGCAAATTCCTTCTGCTCGGAATGTTCTGCAACATTCACTTGCTGATGAGACCCTCCCTGCTTCTTTTGTTCAGAAGTAATTCTCTGTCGACAATCTTTCTTCATGTGGCTGAACTTGTGACAGTAATTACACTGCACATTTTTCTTTTTAGCAGGGTCAGAAGGCTAAGAAGAACCTTTCTGCTGAAAGAACTGAGAGGACTGGTATTTGGCAGCAAAAGCGTTTTCTGAAGAGGCTGATGAAGCACCACTACCAAACTGTTGTTTCCAACGATCCTGCTGCATGAGTTTGGTGCATAACTCCGGAAACTTCAGATCAACATTAGTGGAGGTAATGTTGAGTGTTTCTATGAAGTGCTCATAAGGTTTTGGTAGACTTTTCAGAGTGATGACTACCATATCTTCTTCCTCCATGGTCCGACCAATGGCTTAGAGTTGATCTCGAGTGTCTTTAATCTTGTTAAGATGTTCCTATAAAAACATATGTTCGTCCATCATGATGGAGAACAACTGATTCTTTAGAAAGAATGCTCTACTCTTGTCAGATGTCTCATGCAATTCCTTCAAATGTTGCCAGATTTCGGCAGCTATCTTGCCGAAAGGAATTTGTGGTAACTGTTCATCAGTCGCAGAGAGTTTGAGAAGCATAACAGCCTCTCAATTTCGATCATCAAACTTATCCTGATCTGTACTAGGTGTACCAAGACTGATCTCTTTTCCCAAAAAGAGTTGGTCAAGACGCCTATATTCAAAAATGGTCAACATTCTCTGTTTCCAGATGCTATTATTGGTGTCATTAAAGCGCTGACTGCCTTCCAACATTAGGTTGGTTAGCGAGGCCATCTACACGTTTCTCAAGAGGCTGACCCTGACAAAATCTGACAGGTGTTGGTGCAATATGAAAGAGAACCGTAACGAACAAAAACAAAAAACAAAAAAAAAACTCGACCATTGTAACCAGCCTTAGTAATATCTGCCTCCTGCTGTCTCTTTGATGCCACGGACCTACACAGAGATGATTCGATGCCCAAATCAAGCTTCAGTCTTGATGCGCTGCCACAGAACTGCCTCAGGCAATGTTACAAAGGTGAACTGATATCACAAATAGGCCTCAAATTTCAGACCATTGTACGGCAATTAAATGCCTAGCTCCTAGAAATTCATGCCACTCAACCTGTAATAAATGTGTTGAATCTGCCTTGATTTCAACACTTTCAAACCAGCATTAATTGCTCTGAATTCTGTGTTGCAGTCTGACAGAACCTCCTCGAAGATCTTGCTGGAATATACCCTGTTAGATTTGGAAGTGTCTCTGACAGGTTGAATTTCTGCCTCAAAATTCACACAAACAGACTTCTCTTCCTGCCTAGAAAACCATGTTGGAATCTTCTGCCTGTAAATTCTGGGATTGCGTGCTTGCTCTTGCCTGAACTTAAATAATTCTACGAATTTTCGTCTATTCCATTGTCTGATTGCCCAGCTTATAGCTGAGCTGCACACGTCAGCGAGTCTCAATGTCTTTGTGATGTTTTAATTCAACCTGCGATGATGAGTTTTGTTAGCAATAAGGTATCGCTTGTTAATGGATTAGAGATCCTCTCAGAAAACTTGTAACAAGAATACTCAAACAACAGCTAATTCTTGTAGCAGATTTATGCATATTCTTCACTCAAAAAAACAACTCGTGACTTCACCTTGAGCATGGGTTCCTTTGGCGACCGACAGATGTGTAACTCGACCCCACTTTACCGCAATACCTAGTACTGTCGGTGAGTTGAGAAGGTGTACTGTCGGTGAGTTGAAAAGGTGATCAACCGTCGATTCACGTTAGAGACGCATGGAGTTTAAACATAGCCGAATAAGCTAGGTTGTTTGAAAGGAATTCCAGTCGCAGATCGATAAACGGTGGCCGACTGCACGCCCTCCTGCAGCGACTCGTCTGTTGCTGTGAGCGTTTGCCAGGGGCGTAGCGCTAACGGGACGATGTTGAGCTTGGTAAGCCCTGGGATCGAATGCAAGTTTCCGTCGATAATCCAGTCAAGCGGAGAAGAGTGTCTTGATGTCTCGGGGTGCAGTCGCAACGGGAGCTTAACAACGGATCGTACACGCTGGGGAACTTCACCAGTGACCGCTACAACTGAAGCGAATCCAAATATTTTTATCCACTGGCCACTTATTCACACCTTCCAAATGCAGAATACGCCCGGCCACTCGAATCCAGGGCTTCAGAAAATGCTCCACAATGCTAAATCTCGATGACAAACCAGAAAAGGGTCCCAAGTTCGATTACCAAGCCGTCCAAAAAATTCATTCTCTACTCAAAAGACCATCAGAGACGAAGCTCAACGGTAAAAACAGAGACGCTAACCCTCAGGGGTACAACAGTTCCAAACGTGGCCACGATAACAAGGGGCGTTGTCCGAGAACTCTATAGTTCGAACATGCCATAATAACGAGGGGCGTTGTCTGAGCACTCTACAGTTCGGACAGGCCGCGATGCCCAACGCTTCCAGAAAAAATCAGACCCCTAGAGAGCAATTTCGAAATGAAACACGAAAATTTTTCAGACAGTGAAAAATTATTTCGAAAAAAAATAACTGAGCTCTGATACCATAATCAATGAATGAATTGAATTGATTTACAATGAGCAGTGAAGCTCAATAAATAATACAACTGTATTTACAGAAACAGCAAGTTTCTACTAAGAAAGTAGAAACAACAAGTTTCTAACAGGAAACTGCTAATTGCAATCACAGATGAGCATTAAACACAAATAGCATTATTCTAATAGATGCAAATGGGAGACTTATTTTGTCAAAGGATGAACATTGTCCACTTAATACTTATTTAAGAATATCTATTGAGGTCAATCTCAATATGTGTTTGACTAAAGAAGTAATTATGCAATTTGGAGCCCTTAAATGAACGAAGGTATTTGTTTATGAGAATGGTATTACATTATGAGAGTATTGGTATACAATGCACATTCTGGAATATTGGAAACTAATATCAGTTTGGAGTAAATTTGCATAATTTAAAAACACTTGTAAAAGAGAAAGAGACTGAAAGTGAAAAAAATCATAATAGACACATGTATATACAGATCAAAAGGACTTGTCGATTGAGAAATTTTAAGAAATTCAAGATGAGCTAAAGAAGGCAAATATTTTAGAGAATGAAGAAAACAACTAATAAATAGCAAGGGTAGGATAAATTTTTAAGGAAAAGGTCACTCAAGGAAAACAAGAATGTCAAAATTGTCCCCAATTCAAAGTTACAGCTAAACAAAGTTCAGAAGGGCGAAACTGATGGAGCTTCAAATGGTTCAGCTAAGAAGAACAAATAGATCAAAGTGTCAAGCAAGAAGAAAAAGAAGTGTTAAAAGATCAGATGCTGGTAAGATCGAGTCAAATATGTTTGATAATTTAAAAATGTCAGACAAACTTGAGTGCACTTTGAATGATTAATCTACAAGATATTTTTTTTTCTAGAAATAAGATGTTTATAAGCCCATCAGTTTACTATGTGCAGAAATAGGAAATGAGCAAAATATGATATTTTGTTCTAAAAATGCATGTTTATATTATTATAAGCCCGTCAGTTTACCATGTACAGAAATAAGGGATGAGAGAAATAGAATAATACCTTATATACTTGCGGCATTCAATTAAAAATCGACAATCCTTTTTCCTCACACCTAGTAACAACTTCCAGCCTTTGGGAAGTCCTTCACCAAAGTCTTCAGCATCCACAATCTTACGCTTCTTTCTTTTAGATGCCCACTGTCCACCTACTTTATCAAAAAAATCTTGCAATTCAGCTTCTGTTTCTAAAGGTGCAAATTTTCTTTTCAATTGAGCCACAAAAGGCTCTTGAGCAACGATTGAACAACCCTTTGCACCAACATCAGCATCTCTGTGTGGCAATCCATGGTTCACATCTGCTACTTTTTTGTCAGTAAGAGAGTTATTCACAATATTGTCCTGCATAGATATGGTAACTGTTGTGTCAGTATGGCCAGTTTCACTGAAAGTTTTATCATCTGTACTTCCCACTGTTTTTATATCATTATCGTTGCAATCATCCACAGTAGTACTATCCTTAATAGACGTTGGTGTTTTCATAGCAATTTGTTCTTCTGCATTTGCAAATGCCTTCCTTCTTGCATCCTCTTTTGTTCTCATTCTCTTTTTCGGTCTATGGATGCTGTCATCCGCTATAGCCCTACTCCTGTCTACGTCCAAAGCTGTCTTTGACTCCATCTCTGTATCTATGATCCTAGAATCCTTCGACTCCATCTGCGTATCAGGAATCCGAGCATCCTTAGACTCTGTAAGTGTATCTGGAGTCATAGTATCCTTCGACTCCGTAAGTGTATCTGAAATCCTAGCATCCGAGATTTCCCGTTCTGCATTGCCATTAAATTGTTCATTATGTGTTCCCTGGATGATTGCACTCAGACCTTCAGTCTCCATTTCAGGATTCCTTACGACCAACTGTGTACAGTCCCCTGGCTCGGGACCAGAATCCTGTTTCTCATTACAACTTTGTATGTTGTGGGTGGCATTTGACGAAGGATCGCTACCACTTTCTGAGTTAAGAGGAGGGTTTGACAACTGTAATGTGGGTGCTTTTTCTTTTTGAATTTCATCCCCGCCGGCATTTTTACATGCCAAGGAACGATCTCCTTTCATGAACAGCCCCTTCAGCAGCTCCAAGATCTGACCGTTATCCTTTACATCAGATCCATTAGCAGGTTTCCTTCGTATGGTCGGCGATATCCCAACTTCAACAGAGTGTCTCGACACACTAAGAAGCCCAGCTCTGCGTCTTGAAAGACCCCCAAGTTCCTCTTTTCTCTGAGAAAACCGCAGTCTCGAATATGTTTGCTTGCGACTACCGGCACTTTCATTAAATATAGAGCGGTCTATCTTAGGTATTACAATATCCTTGAGCTGTAGTTCCGTGTCTTCGTCTGACCACTGGGCTGCGCAATTGATCTCATCTTGAGACAGAAACCGTAAATCTATGACAGGAATTTTGCGAAACTCTGGATGGCTATGGCCTTCATTCATGGCAAGCGCCATCGGAGAAAAAAAAATATCTTTTATTCTGATGTTCAGAGCTTTAGAAGAACTTGAGATTTACAGTGATCCTTCCAATGTTGAAACAATCGAAGAACAGTCCTCTCCTGAAAACTGCTAACCTCTACCTTGGAGCTTCAGTTGATTACCACATAGTTATAATTCCGTTTTACTACAGCATAAACACGAAGCCATAAACCGTCGTGTAGAAATGAATCAAAGCATAAACCCTCACCTGGAGAGCTCCAAAGCCACGTCAAAATCCGCCAGCTCCAAAGCCACGTCAAAATCCGCCAGAGCTCCAAAGCCGAGGATTCGAACACAGCACTCTCAAAGCAGCAGAGTAAGTTTTGGTCAAAATGGACATAATAGCATTTCCACCCGTTAGCAGTCTGGCGCGAGTGGAAATCAGCTCAGCGCGCGAGCTTCGCTAATTAACACCAGAAACCACGAAATATAAAGTTGGATTCATAGGTTTAATACGTGGTGTGGGTCCATGGTGTTGAGCGCTCCTGAAGCTTCAACAGGTGGATGCGAGGGATTTTTCCGCGTGCCCCTGATTATTGACGTGATGATCGAACTCCACAGCTATGTGAAGCAAGGGTTTTGTCTCGTGTTCCTTATTGACCTGATAATTAATTTCAGCGGCTATATAACCCTTGCTCGTATGGTAAGGCTTAATTGATTTAGAGAGTTCGCTTCATTAAAGATGATTTAGGGTTTTGTTTATTGATAATCGTTGCATGGGATGATTGTTGAAGCAGGGTTTCATTTATTAAGCAGAGTTGTGTGTGGTCATTTTGTAGTGGTTAGGGTTTCTTTCTTTTTTATTTAATAATGAATTTATAGAGCTATGTCATCCTATTTCCATACCTTTATAGCCTTTATATTCATATGGTTAATTTTAATCACTTAGACAGCTCAAGTCCCTAAGATGGTTTAAGGTTTTATTTATTAACATGAATTATATGGGTCATTTCAAGGTGCTATATTGAGATGGTTAAGGGTTTATTTTATTAAGATGATTTGTACGAGGTCATCTTGAAGGAGTAGTTGCATATATATGTTAATATTTATCTAAAAATAAAAAATAAAGACGAAAAAAAATTATTATCTATATATTTAATTTAATGGAGAGGCGATAACTCAAGTGATGGGATGTATATCTTGCCCTCTACCCTCTACTTACTAGGTTCAAATTTTCAATGAGACTTGCATCTTTCTTCAAATTTTTAATGAGACTTGGGATCCTTAAAAAAAAATAAAAAAAAATGTTTAGATTTCAATGAGACTTGGATCTTTGTGATAAGATAATAAAAGTAGGTGATAAAAAGAAATAAAGAGTTGTATCAATAGGTGTAAAGAGATTAAAATTTTATTAAAATATATTAATATTTTATTTTTTATATTTTTTTGTTTTCTAAGTTGTGTGAGTTCTGAGAATTTTTGGCTTTAGAAATCATGATCCAATGGCATTTAAGTTTTCAAAATCATTCATGGATTGCACTCGATTTAGGCCACACCAACCCTTGACATGGTTGGATTTTTGCCCACGGAGTTTCAAATTGGTACCCTTCACATCACATAGTGCCTTAATAGTACACCACATCCCCATCTATTTTACGTTCCATGGGTTTATTTTCTATATTGTTATATAAAAAGATTTGAGAATAATTATGATTAACCATAGGTTAAATTTATTATTATGATAATTTTAATTACATTGATAGGCTTGCCCATGTGCATAAAGCAAACGTTGACAAGGTGTTCTATTAAGGCACTCGACGGTGTAAAGGTCATCTGTTCAAAACTTCATGGGCAAAAGTCCAGCCATGCTAAGGGTTGGTGTGGCCCATGCTAAGTGCAATCCCTAGTTGATTTTGACGCCTTAGATGCCCCTAAGTTGCAACTAATAAGTGGATGGTGAGGTTAAACCTATACAAAATATCCACGGAATATTTTTAATCCTCTGACATCCTCTGGTTAACATTTCTCTTTTGTAAATAATTGTAATTATTTTTAAATGGTTGACAGAGGGACACGAATTCCATTGCTTGAGGAAGGAGGTTGCTTGAGGAGTTGGTTGTTTTCAAATATCAATCTTGGTTGGCTGAAAGGGCTTTAATGTGTTGATTATGCATTGAATGTAACTAAAGACGAAGGATTGGCCCAAGTGTCCTTTAGCTCATACAGCAAGCAAAGAAAGTGACAAAAATTAAGAGCATCATGGGTTGCACTATAACAACCCTCATAAAAATTCCATGTAAAAAACATATAAGGTCGCGATCGATGGGTCACGTATTTCAAGTTGAATGGTGGGGAAAACATCCTAATGGGGGTTGATTCGGTTTATTATGGCTAAGGAAATTGACAAAGGCAATGGCTAAGGCTTTGGAAAGGAAAATGGCATTTTTTGCACATTTATTTGTGAAAATAAAGGAAATTAGGAGTAAAGGAAGGTGAAAGGTCACAGGTTGCATGTGAGGTGGAAAATGAAGAAAATAGAGGCCTCATTGATAAAAAGGCTTACGAAGATCAGTGGGCAGGCTTGGTTAGTGTAACCATTTGTCAGTTCAGTTTTGGAGCTCTCTCATTATTCTTTCTCTCTCTCTCATACTCTTAGACACTTAGATTTTTCTTGGAGCACTCTTAGTGGATGTGGCATACGATTGGCCCAAGTGTCCTTCAGCTCATACAACAAGCAAAGAAAGGGACAAAAATTAAGAACATCATGGGTTGCACTGTAACAACCCTGGTGAAAATTCCATGTAAAAAATATATAAGGTCGTGATGGATGGGACACATATTTCAAGATAAATGGTGGGGAAACATCCTAATGGGAGTTGATTTGGTTTATTATGGCTAAGGAAATTGGCAAAGGCAATGGCTAATGCTTTGAAAAGGCAAATGGCATTTTTTGCACATTTATTTGCAAAAAGAAAGGAAAATAGGAGTAAAGGAAGGTGAAAGGTCACACATTGCATGTGAGGAGGAAAATGAAGGAAAATAATGGAAAATGAAGAAAATAGAGGCCTCATTAATAAAAAGGCTTATGAGGATCAGTGGGCAAGCTTGGTCAGTGTAACCTTTTATTAGTTCAGTTTTGGAGCTTTCTCATACTTAGACACTTAGAGTTTCCTTGGAGCACTCTTGGTGGATGTGGCATACTTAGATTCTTGGAGCAAGAAGGAAAAGGAAGAGTAGGAAAGCGCAAGAAGGCATCGGGATCAGCAACTACATCATATTTGCTGGCAGGTACCGAGTTGCATGTATGATTTCTTCACTAGTTTTCGCATGCATGGCACATGCATCAAGTTTCTTGGTTATGATTTGTCATTGGCATGGAGGATTGCCTAGATTGACAGTGGATT
This sequence comes from Pinus taeda, assembly GCA_000404065.3. Taxonomy (NCBI): domain Eukaryota; kingdom Viridiplantae; phylum Streptophyta; class Pinopsida; order Pinales; family Pinaceae; genus Pinus; species Pinus taeda. The sequence goes on from APFE030764812.1 coordinate 81,965, forward strand.
TCCTAGCCTTTCCATTTCCTGGATAGCCATGGTGATTGTGGGTTTACTTTTATTGTTTGTTTTTTGTTGGTTCTCGTGTTTCCTTGGCTTGGTTTGAGTTATTAGTTCTTGGAAGCTCTCGTTGGACAAACGCTCTGGAAGCCCTATAACAGCTTAGGTTGAGTTACTAGTCCTGGAAGCCTTGGTTGGACAAATGCTTTGGAAGCCCTTGGTGGGTTGAGTTCTTAGTCCTAGAAGCCTTGGTTGCATAAACGCTCTCGAAGCCTGTTGAAAATGCAACAAGATGATGGAGCTTAGTGAAAAGAAGTCGCCTTCACTAAGTGGGCCTGTAGGCTATTTTTTGCGCAAAGTCTATTTTTAGACTATGTCTATTTTTAGACATATGGATCATGGTCTATGAGTTGCAGGATGTTATTTGTGGATGATTGGTCGTGTTGGTAAAAATAGATGGACTTTTATTTTTAGACATATGGGCGGAGTCTATTTTTAGACTGCCAGTCTAAAAATAGAACAGTCGAATATTATTAGCTCCTAATAATATTTAGACTATAAACATTATCTTATCCTCTTGCAGCACTTTAGTTTGAGCTACGGATGTGGCACATGCAACTGTCAGAAGGAAATACGCTTTTCCTATGGGTTAGTTGAGCTATTGCATGATGGACTTCAGTTAGAACTCAAGTGATTGAGTTTGGTGGAGTTGATTGAGGAGTGGATGGAGTTGTGTTCAGTTTGACTTAGTTGAACTAGTTGCATTTAGTCTAACTGACAAATACACTAGTGATGAGTGGTGTGAATTAATTATTAATTAATTCACTAATTATTAACTCATAAATCAACTAAAGCATACATCAGTTAACTCAGTGCATGGACAATTCAGTGGAGACAAGTGTTAGAGGTGAGTGAAAGGGCAAGACAGCTGTCAGTTGTGACTATAGTTGTGCATGAGATTTGCACAATCAGTGGATTGAGATTGCCAATGAGGATTGCATAGTGTAACACAAGGGAAATATGAGTTTGGATCAGCCATTCTCATCTATTCTCATGCAAGTATTGCACAATGGAGGCAGGCAAGCAGCGGAGGAGATTTGAACCTGTGATTGATTCAGATCTGAGCTAGTTTGTGTGTAACAGGTGGAGATAGTACTGAGTACTTGCGAGGAGTATTGTGCTATGTATTGTTACATGTTCTCAATCAATATAATATACAGATAGTTGGGGGTTTTCAGCTTTATGCTTTCCCCAGTACATACTGTGTTGATATGTGTGATTGATGCTTCAATGTGTGCATGCGATTGATGTTTTAATTCTGCAAATTGATGATCAACGTAGAGGAGGTTATGTATTATGCATATATTCCACAATTAGTGTATAATCGGGATAATCTATGTGAATAACTTTTATATTATTCAAAATTTCTACATGGTATCAGAGCTGGTTGATTTGTAGAAAAAATTCTACAGGATATCAAAGCGAGGATTGATCATCGGATCTATTATTCAGAAAGTGTTTACATTTTATTTCTTCAGGAAGTCTGTAATCGGGCCAGGTAGCCTCTGGATTCATCCTTCTTTTGGAAGGTGAGATATCCGGTGAATGCCCATACAGTCGATCTTTGTACAAGAAATACTTCGTTCTCACGATTTTT